>VWZT01004999.1:0-44289 GCA_013397055.1 Pachycephala philippinensis
TGTTGTAACCTAGGACACCCTCTAAAATAGCTGTCCCTTGTCCCTTTGAAACATGCCCTAATAAAAGGTCAGTCCCCTTCTTT
The DNA here is from genome assembly GCA_013397055.1 of Pachycephala philippinensis. Taxonomy (NCBI): domain Eukaryota; kingdom Metazoa; phylum Chordata; class Aves; order Passeriformes; genus Pachycephala; species Pachycephala philippinensis. Next base: position 84 of record VWZT01004999.1, read on the forward strand.
CTTAAAAGCCTTCAAGTATTGAAAGGCTGCAATAAAGTCTCCCTGGGTCCTTCTCTGCTCCAGGCTGAACAACCACAACTCTCTCAGCCTTTCCTTGCAGGAAAGGATCTCCAGACCTGTGACCATCTTCACTGGGAAGAGGTGAATGAGGTCCACTGTCTTTCCTATACTGAGGACCTCAGAGCTGGATGCAACACTCCGGGTGGGATCTCATCAGAGCAGAGTAGAATGGCAGAATTACCTCTCTCACTCTGCTGGCCAAAATGATTTCGATGTAGCCTAGGACATGGCTGGATTTCTGGGCTGCAAGCGGACATTGCCAGGTCATGTACAGTTTTTCTTCCCCTAGCAAGTCCTCAAGTCCTTCTTCTCAGAACTATTCTCAATCTTTTTATCCCCCAGCCTACAATGATGCCAGGGTTTGCCCTGACCAAGGTTCCAGACCTTGCACTGGGCCTCGTTGAACATTGAGGTTCATGTAATCCCACTTCTTGAGCTTGCCCAGAGTGACATAAGTGGCATCCTGTCCCTCAGCCATGTCAACTGCACCATTCAGCATGGTGTCATCATTTCGAAGGAGAAGTTTTAGCCAATAACTGGTCATAATTTAAAGTAGCCATAATACAAAATACCTAATACCTAGGACCTGGATTAGGATCCTGCTCTTCTCAGTGGAGATGCCCATAAGCTGAGGATAGATGATGCAACTGAAAGCATTTCTAACCTTCTAGGAAGTTTGGCTCTTTTAAGTGCTGCTTAACCAACTATAACCTTGGGGCTGCAAAAACTCCACAATTCATGGCAGTGATCTGTGCCATAACTATCATTTTTGAATTGCAATTGTGCTTTGGTAGAGAAGGAAGAAGTTGGGAAAACTGTTTGGTGAGTCACAATAAGATAGAGTGGAACAAGTCCCAGAGATCAGATTAGCTCAGAATCTGAACCTTCTTCAGCAAGCACATTAAAATACTTCAGTAACATTTTTATCTCTTGACAAAAATTTTATAAAACTTGGCTGAATATCAGTAGCAACTCTTTAGAGTGATTCAGAATCAGGACTTTTTGGCTTTTTGGTGTTTTTTGTTGTTGTTGTTTGGTATGGGGTTTTTTTATTTTATTTGCTGACTGTTTCTGGGAGAAGTTCTTATAGTGAAGATCATCTCTCGTTCAAGATTATGAGTTCTGATTTCATCCAAATCTGGGATGTTTGTAACCTTCTAATGTAACCTTCTTATTTTACTGAAAGGTAAGAGTGGAAATCCACCACATTTTTATTTTATTTAGTAACAGAATAAATATTCTCAGAACTACTGAGGAGGTTGAGTTATTTGACCTGAAAGGACCCAAACAGGAGTTCTTAAATAAAGGTATCCTTTTCTATCACTACAAACTATTGGTCATTAAATTTAATTGTAAGGTTTCTGTTTACTACATATAAAAAAATACATGTAGATGAACAGTTGTATGTAATCACTAAAAGCATATCAAACAGGAATATTTTAGAGTACATATTGTATTTATAAAATGGGGAAGCTGGTTGCTACCCTCAGCATCCAACCTATGTGCAACAGTTCTGCGTGCAGTGTTGTTATGAGAGCTACCAAATTAATCTTTTCATGAATAATTTGCTGTTGCTATTCTGTTGCTCACTGCTCTCTTAGGTGCTGTGTTCATGTGTATTTGTGGGATATTGAGCCACCTTCTAGTGCTGTGAAAGTGCAAACTTCCTGATAAGCTGCACTTACCATCCTACTTGAATGGGTGGATGAATCAAGGACCTGATGACCTATATCTGACATATATTGTCAGTGATTTGGTAATGCAGCAGCAAATTCTGTATTTCCTGTGTGATGGTTTCAAGTGTACTTTTCTTTTAAGAATAAAAAATGAGAAAGTTAAATATTTGTGCTACTCAGTGATGTGTGGGTAAAATATTAAAGGAATGTTGTAATTGAAAGTTAGATTCACACTTCAAAGAAGTCGAAGCATGTGAAGGTAAAAAACAAGACAACCAAGGCCCAAATGATGTTTATAGTTCTACCTTAACCTGATTTTTTTTGCCATTATAATAGCTATAAATATCCGTTCTGCAGGCCACTGACAGTTTTGGTATTGCAAATTTGGCAATGTGAGCAAGTGAGTGGGAATCTATGGGTTTGGGTTATTAAAATGTGCAAATGCTTTCTAAATCTTAAGGACAAAGAGATGTGTTACGCTTTGAGGAAGTGACCTGTATATGTGAGTGAGAATGGTGGCATGTTTGTACAGGAAATTCAGTGGGAAGGACAAGGAATGATTTTTAACTTTTAAATCCATTCTAGCTCCAGCTGGTAGTACAGTATCCCTTTTTTAGGGTAATGTGAGGATTGCACCCTTCATGAAAGGGAAAAGAACATGCTTCAGTACTTCCATAGCTCTTTCTCCTAAATCTGTGCCTAGCAAAAAGCAAGGATAATGATGGATGGACGTGTGCATCTATGGAAAAACTCAAATGTGGCAGAAGCCACAACTGCTCTCGGGGCAGATGTCAAGGCAATATATGTGAGTTGAAATAGAGAGAAGAGAAAATGGATCACAGGTAGTTAGATCACATCAAGTAATGCTGATAAGTTTTAACTTACAGTGCCTTACTACTGGTTGTGGTTGTGTTATCTCATCTACTCTTAGCTGTTTAATTTATCTATTCTCTTAGCACTGTAGGCTGATGTCATCTTGTTGCCTAATGCATTCCCTGGTGAGCTCCTTAAGATGCATCCTTGGTTGGCACCACAGGAAAAACAACAGTAAGAAGAAACATCTTGAGGATGCTATTAATACATTTGTGTTCTTAAAACATGTTCTGTAAAGGTTAGTGGCTGAGGATTCTTGAAGAAATACTGCAATATCCTGCTGCTGTAGCACTGCCGTGTATGTGCACATGTTACCTGCTGCTCCACTCCCACTGCATGGCTGTCACAGCTGGTGAGAGGAACACGAACAGCACGCTGCCTACTGCTCTGGGATTTCTGTTCCGTTTGACTGATTTTTATTTTGGCACAGAGTGGCTGAGAGTGGAAAAGAATGGCTGTAGCTCAGCTGTGGTTTGAAGGGAAGCATGCTGGAAGGCTGGGCAGCACTAGTGCAGCCTTGGAAATGTTGGTGTGAGAGCAAAAGGTTCAGCAGCCTCCAGCGCATCAGTCGTGCTCTACAGTGCAGGGGCAGCAGTGGTAGGAGGAGACAGTGGGCCGAACTGTTCCTGTCTAAATCTGTGGATGTGGATGGATACATCAGCACTAATATCTGGAGGCAGCTTCATATTTCTCTGGTTTCAAAATACAAACAGATTCCTAGACAGAAAGCCTCTTCCAGTTAGGGCTGGGGGAGGCTGGGGGAGGAGAAAAGATCAACCTTGGTGGAGCATCGCACTTTCTTGTTTCTTAACGGTCAGAATTCGCCTTAAAAATGAGACATTGCACATATGCCGGTGAAAATTCCCTCTTCAACCTATTAGGAAACTGGAGTGCTGAGGATTGGAAAGACCCTCTCAACTTAATGCTTACCTAACTGTGCTACTATTGTGTGTGGCTGAGTTTTGGGCTAAAACTTCGTGGTTAACTCTGTCCATCCTATTCTGTCTAGTGACATGATGATGATGTGACAGACGCGAAACTGCAGAGAAGTCAAATACGTCAGGCAAGGCACTGGTACCATTGTACAGGACACTGGAAAGCATGTTTGGAACATTGCATAGTTACTTTAAAATAACTGTGTTAAAGTTGAAATAAAACTAGAACATATGGAAAGTCTAGTGTGGATATTAAAAGATTGAAAAGCCTATCTTATGGGAAGGAACTAGAAGAGATTGGCTTGTTTAGTTTAGCAAAATAGAGTTGAGAGACTATTTGACAGCACTCTATAAATACATCCAGGGCTAAATGCCACAGAGGGGAAAAAGCTATTTAAACCCAAGAGCAATATTTGCATAAGAAGAAGTGGGCATAAACTTGGCTCTGAGTAGGATTAAAATGGAAATCAGATGATTTCTACCCCTCAGTATAGTGAGGTCATAAAACTGCCTCCCAGTAGGAGCAACAAGGGCACGCAGTATTTCTTGTAGACAAAGAGAGGGACTATGTTCTACAGTGCCCACAGTGACACAAACTTCATGGCTACACAGTTTCATTCTGGTCCTGTGTTCCAAAGCACTTGCATTGGTTCTGCCATTGGTGGTCATCCGCTGACATGAGAAGAACCTTCTCCGGCTGAAAATGAAGCACTGGTGATAAATTACAGCTATATTAATAGTGTCTTTTTTAATGGTCTGGGGAAGTTTCCTGCACCTCTTGCACCTGTGCTGGTAACTCTGTTGGTGCCAAACTGCCTACTTATATCTTAGGAAATTCCATATCCATAAGATTCCTCCTGTAAGGAAGGGATGCAGGATTAGGCTTTTAATTGTGTAACCCCAAGGAGGAAAAGTACCTTCCCTGACTGAAAATGGCAGAAGTATCTCAAAAGTAACACTACAGAGAAGCAGGTTTTTTTATAACTAAAATGACTTTTTTATTGTTGCTAAAAAATCATGTGACCTTTAAAGCTGATGCTCACGATTAAACATTTCTTTCTATGCTGCAGTTAGACTAACATTATAGTACACACTTACCAGATAAAGAAACCAGAGCACAGAGGATTTTGGGATTTGGAGGTTGGCATAATGATGTCAAGATGCCAGGCTTTTGGTTTTCAGTTGCAGGGTCTGCCTCTTGCACCGTTTATCCTCTTCAATGACAGCACCCATGAAACTTAACTGTCTTTCTGGTTTTACCTACTATTTTCTGTCACTAATTTCATTTGGAATCTTTGGCTTTTGAGCTGAAATTTTCCAGGCTTGTTCCTTTATTTGTCAGTTATAGTTTAGGCACTTCTCTCTTTCCTAAAACTCAAAAAGTAAATGCCTGAGAACTTGGTGGTGGACCTTTCTATTGCAGAAAGAGCTGAGGAGAAAAAGCTGAAGCAGGCACACAAATAGCCTCCTGGGAAGCAGATTGACACATAGTACTTTGGTAGCTTTGAGTCAGATGTAACTTGCTGAAATTTGTACTCTTTGCACAAAGGTACTTTCTGTACTGGGAGTTAATCTGGCAAAACGCATAGCTAAAGACAACCTTAAAAAAGATTGCAGTGGTACTCAGTCAGCAGTGTGTCAATTATAGTAATTTTCCCTGGGTTTTGATTGCTTTTCCTTGCAGGTCATGTATTCCTTCAGTGTAGGATAGGGAATGTATCTTGTCTTCACGTTGTCCATGGTGTGCTACTGTATTGTGCCATCGATGGACCTCAGTAAGGAAAAGGTACAACATTTCTGCTGGAGAACATTGCCCTGACAGAATAAAAAAAACCATTTCTGGTACTGACCTTCATCATTAACCTTGCTTTTCATGCATTTCCCCCACAGCATGGTGTTAAGAAAAAGGGAAGCTGGAGCCAAATACTGCGCTCTTGAATGCTCCTTAGGAGTCTGTGATGAAGGCTTTTCTGTGTATATAAGGTTTTCCCAAAAACTAGTTTTGGAAGGTTTTAAGACTTCACATATTGGGCTGGATGCCAGCTGGGTTTTAATTAAAGAGAATTGAGTAAGCCTCTTTCAACATGTTTTAAATAAAAAGTGTTACTTGGGAAATGCAGAATTCCTTCAACATTTTTGAAAAATATTTTCTTACACTTTGTTTAAAACAAGCCTGTTAAAAAAAGAAACAACAAACAAAACTCTGACAGACACATCTTAAATAACCAAAATAGTTTAAAAAGAAAAATAAATCCAAGTAAAATGGAATTACTTTTGGGAGGAGAGGTAACTAGTTTGAGAGTTGGTATCAACTTTTTTTTGGTTAAGAAAGTCTGTAATTTGTCCAGCACTACTGTTTGATGATTCAGCTTCTATCATTCAGAGTAATCAGTTTTCCTTCTTAGGATTTTAAATGATGTAAAATTACGTATATCCACACATTTACATTACAGCTGTCACTGTGCTGTCTTGTCAGCATCACACTGTCATTTAGCATATTTGGAGGAGGAAAGGGAGTTTGTTTATGATTTCAGCAGAAAAGTATTTTGGCTTATGCATTCTTTCTTTCCAGGAAAGAAAAAAAAAGCCACAGAACCTTTAAATTATTTCTGATGTTTAAAAAATCAGAAAGCTGTATCTTGGGAGAGTACAAACATACCTAATTACCATTTTCCATAGGGCCTATGTCTGATTCACAGCACCTAAATTCTTACAGTAATCCAACTTCCAAGTGTTTTTTCTTCCTATATAAGAACAGAAAATGAAATGAGATAAATTGCAGATTAGCAGATGGCAAATACTTAGCAGCCTATGTGAAATAATTTTTTTGGTATTAGTCCAGTTCCAGGCGGATGGATGTCCTCATCCCCAAACTTGCCATAACAAATTGCTGAGAAAGCTGAATACTGACTCATTTACCACCTACTTTGGAGAGTTGTTCCCAAAGTCAGAGATAAGATAAATTTTGGAGGGATAGTCTGGGGATATCCACAGACATCTTCATTACCCATGTTTTCCCTTTCTGTAAATAAACAGAAGCCTGCAGTCTCTATGGCTGTCTGTGTAGCACCCCTCACAAGCCTTAAAATTCATCTTAAATAAAAATAAAAAGCTACTATGTAGGCACAACAAAATTTACTATAAACGGGTCTTAAGTACATAATTACATGATAGACCCAAATGGCTCCAAAAGAGTTGCTCCAGGCTATTGTGTAAGCAATACTCCTTTGAGAAATATATAAATACATGTAATTCAGTATATAATACACATGTTAAAAAACTACCTAATTACATATTTTCCCAGGAGAATGAAAAGGCTCCAAAAGAGCTACTCCAGCCTCTCCAGTACACAATGTGTGTTTTATAACCTTTCATGAATCTCTTCCATTCTTTTTCCGTTAGGACGGGAAAAAAGCAGTAAGGAAATTAAATACAAAACACCTACTGTACATTTAATTTAGAGGACAAAATGCAATGTTGAAATAACATTAAGGGTGTGACGCAAACCAAGGAAAGCCAGGAAATTGAGTGTAAAGGCTGTTACTCCATCCTTAACTCACGTCACTTATATAATGTTTCAGGCCACTGTTCTGTAATGGCAGATTTTAAATTTCATCACTTAGACCAGGGTTGTGGCCTAACTACACTTAGAGGTAATTAGGTGGTTTATACTGCTGGAATACCTGCCTACTCCTAATGTATTTATTTATGTGCAGGCATGTACACATACGTTTTTAGGACCTTTTTTTTTAAGCCATCTTCTTTCTTTTCTTGTGCTGAAATTGCTGTGGACTTTCATTTGCCTGAGAAAATGTGTACCAATGTGATGAAGGGAAAGAAATGAGTTTTGCGTTTGACTGCTGGTGGTGGGATCTGTGGTTACTCTGGGGATCTGCGCTGAAGCCTGAATCCAGCTTTGGAGGAAATCCTGCTGCCCAGATTTACAAACCCCCTTTACTGGCTGACAGTTTTGTTAGTGCAGGGGAGGGGACGTCTTGGAGAGAGAGACCACATCTCAAGTGCAATGCTGGGATCCCTATGGGGATGGTGAGAGCCTGCTGTGCAGGCTCTGAGCTGCATGCTGCTTCTGCAAAGAGTCAGCCTGGAGAGGGTAGTGATGGTCTGATGTGTTCGTAGCAACCTGTGTTACTAAGTAGGTTATCATAAACAGTGTTTTCCTTTGGAGCAAAAATATAATTTGTTCCCTCTCTTTTGCACCATTCCTGGAAAACAAACAAAATAGTACATAAACATTTTATCATTAAAAGGACATGGTACATGCAAGTGTATTTCATAGTATTGTATATTAATTTCACCACAGAACCCAACAGAATATGCTGCCATTTGCTTCATCTGTTCTGCTTTGTGAATACTATGTGTAAAAATCATACTGTGGGATATCTATGTTTATCCCAAGTGCTGGCCCAGGCAGAACAGGATTACAGAAGACAGATCAGTTTTCCATTCTTATTAAAACATTCAGAATTTTTTTGTTGTTGCTGGTTTTGGGTTTTTTTTTTGGTTTTTTATTTTTTTATTTTATTTTATTTTATTTTATTTTATTAAATAGATATGTTGTCTTCATGGGAATGAATACAAGGCCTTTGCAAACAACCTTTATTTATTTATTTATTTTTTCTCACAAAGAGCAAGATGGTAGTCTCCTACTATGGATGTGGGGCATTCACCTGGGTTGCAGGAGACCCAGTGAGGGTGTTTGATTAGCAAAGCAGCGGAGTTCCCATAGCACTGACAGAGAGTCTTGCCTGAGTACAGACAGGTGTCCAGACTAAGTGCTTGGTGTATGAAGTCTGTCAGTGTGTCTGTGGCCTGAAGGAGGCAAACAAGGCTTAGGCCAAGTCCCTGGTGTCCTCATGAAGGGCTGTTTGAGGAGTCTGTAAAATTAATGTCTGATCAAACCCATGAAGATTTCTGCTTAATGCAAAGCTGCCATTTGGCCATGTATTCTTGCTGATTTGGCAAATCGGTACAGCTTCTTGAAAACCTGTTTTATCAACTGCTCCCAGTTAGCTTTAAACTTTCCTCAGATTTTTGACAAGTGTCATACATAAAAAGTAGTTACAGAAAACTTGATCTTTCAAGTTCATGGGATTTTTTTAGGAGAAACTTTGAAAAGTTTCTTAGGTATGTCTTTTCTAGCAGATCTGACAGTGGGACTGCCTTTGTGTTCGTGAATCCTGGTCCTTTGGATGGCAAGAAAAAGTGATTTTTAAAACAAGGGAATTTTAGCCTTCAGGGGCCACAAAATTGGATGGGCTCAGAGGAAGCTGCTGTATTATGTAAAACAGAAGGTGAGGTAAATGAACATAAAAAAGCACCTACATAGTGTAGTCTTTACACTAGTGTGGCCATCTGCATCTGAAACTGGATTTAACAGTGTTTTCCAGCTGAGTGATGCAGTTAATCATTAGGACCCTTTAGACTTGGAAGTCCTTCTTATGTATCAACAGACCCAGAGAATTAACTAGTTGGTATTTGCTTAATAGCTGTACGGATGACAGAGGGAAATGACAGATAATGTCTCTTTCCTCCACTTTCCCTGATGGATATTCAGTGTTTGCACATCGGGTGTTTTTGTTTGGTTTGGCAGCAGGCTTTTGTGTTAGAGAAGCACTGGCTTACTGTTAGCACTGGGACAGCTGGTCTTGTTTGCAGGCACCTGAAAATGTTTGCCTCCCAAGCAGGAAGCTGGAGAGCAGTGATGGGGTCTGCTTAATGCAGCAGAGAACACCAGCAGCCTGAGTTAGCAGGGAACTTGCATGCTGGAGGGCAAGAGAGAGACAGAAGGAGAGAGCTCTGTGGGAAAACGTAGTAACTTGGCACAAGCAGCAGGTAAGTTGGCATCGGGCACCTGGGTGAATTACTGGGTGCTGGCCACCCTGCAGTATCCCCCTGCCCATGGTCTCCTACCCTACAATTTACTTAAATGTTAGGTACCAAGCAGCCCCTTGAGCTGCCTCTCCTTTTCTGCTCCTAATGGCAGGGTGAAAGCATCCAGAATGGCCTTTCCAGTTCAGGTCTTGCTCTGAGTGTGAGGTTTCCTGGTTTGGCATTGAAATGGAGCTGGCCTCAGGTTCTAAGTACACATGCTTTTAAATCTGGATCTAAGCATTGGAATAGGGTGGATCCTTATTCCTCTCCTTGTTTATATTTCACTTGCACCAGCAAGGGAATGATAAAGTCGATAACCACCTATTGCACACACAGTGGATGATTTTTTAGCTCTGGGCTTTGCCTGGCTCTAATTTTAATAACAAATATATGTGCAAATGAAAACTAGACACTATGCTGGCATCAGGCAATTTATAATTAGAGAGGCAGATAGTAATAGAACTAGAGTGGTTTTAAACTAAAAGATGAGATATTTAGATTAGATGTTAAAAAGAAATACTTTTCTCAGAGGGTGGCAAGGCACTGGAACAGAGAGCCTAGAGAAGCTGTGGATGCTCCATCCCTGGAAATGTTCAAGGCCAGGCTGAAGGGGGCACAGAGCAACCTGATCTGAGTGGGAAGGCTTGTTGGAACTAGGTGATCTTTAAGGTCACTTCCAACCCAAACCATTCTATGATTCTATGATTTTATGATAATAATTGAATTTTTCCTTCATTTCCATAAAAACATCTTCGGATACAGCAAACAAGATTATGAACTGGTTCCTGGTTCCAGTTCTGCTAATAGAGCCCCAAATCTCCATTTATTTGTGCCAGCCTCATTATTTAGTTGATAGAGTGGCTAACTGAAGCTTTCATCTGGCTTTCCTGACTTCTTTTAAGAGGCAATAAGGGAAAAAGACCATGGTAAGGAAAGAACAATTGGAATTCTGACACAAAATTCTAACTAGGCGAATAGAAAATTATTTATTTAAGAAGATGAGATATCCACAGGTTGCTGTTAAGTGAGTTAATGTCTAAATTTATAGCACGCTGCTTAATCCTTGATAATTGTTTGTATGCCTAGTGTTTTAGAGCAGAAAATTTAAAGTATATTCCTATTCAGTAAAAAGTGCAGACAGCCTTACAGGGCTCTATAGAAAAGATTAATTTAATAAATGAATATATGGAAATAGTATCTACCTTGCCCTATTTGAACTTATTCTGCCTTTTAGGGTTAGACCAGAAACCACTGGCCCCACGATTCATAAGAGAGACCCCAGTAGTGTATATGCAATCAGGAATGTGTGTGTTGAATACCAGAGTGCTCTTTGTTGCACTCAGAATAAGGCTCCACTTCGAAAGATCATGTTCTACTCGTAGGGCTGGTAAGCAAATCTGGTGGGACTCTGTCCTGAAGTAGATGCTTGAGTTTCATTGAACTTGAGGAGATGAACAAGGTTTAATTGACAGGGCACTGACCTTGAACAGGGGTGACAGAGGTTCAGGCTTCCAGATGACCACCTGAGCAATGGTCTTTGCATCGCTCCAACTACCTCACTCTGAAATAGGGTTAAAAGGATGGAAAATTAACTCATCTGAGATGCTAGGCCTGTGAGAGGAGACACATGAGTACTGCAGATAAGCTGGAGTGCTATGGGCTGACAAATGCATGTGAGTATGTTCTTGGAGACAGGATTGGTCCTGAGCAAAGAGAACAAGACCAAGAACATGCAGAAGAGAAGTGTCTCCTGGTGCAGCGCTTGTTAAGGTTGGAGTCATGACAGGCCCAATGCCAGTGTGTGCAGTTGTCGTCGTGCTAGGGAAGTAAATAAGATGGCTTGCTCCAAATCTTATTACAGACTGGTAGCTTCTGCTGTCCCTCTTGTCAAATGACTTGCTTTCTTTGAGAGAAAAACCTCATTCATCCCCATGTGACTTGAGTCACTTAGGGAGAACAACATGGAAAGTCACTTCTGCCAATTCACTTGTAGATAAACAGTCATGGCTGCAAAATTGTTACCAAGAGTTATTTGGGACCACTAGGTTTCTTTGATGTCTCTGTGTGTTACAGGCACAAGGGAATACGTTCATTTTCTAAAAATAGGGTGCTGTCTGCGTTTTTAGGTTTTCATTTTACTTTGCATTTTGCCCTCAAACTGTCTTCGCAGTTCTTTAGCATCTCACTTCCTGGCCCATTTTCACATCACAGTTTAGTTAACAGGGCTAGAAGCTAGAGAATTCACTATACAAACTCACCCATTTTAAAGATGCTGGCGAGTAGCTCTAAAAGGTCAGGATACTTAGATTTTTCCTGTCTGATAGCAGTCTAGCTGGGTTGAGCCATCTCTAAAACACCAACTGTGTCCTATGCAAACATTTCTTTTTTCGAATGCTCTCCAAATGTCCTCTTCCCAATTTTATCTTTTTTCCTGGATTATCACCACCCTCTAACTTTGGCTCCAAGAGCTAGAGATTAAAAGAGAAGAGAAAGGTTGCATCCACCTAAGTTGTGTTTGCCCTGTTCTTTCTCATCTGCCATGCCTGAATCCCTGAAAAGGACTCATCTCCAGGCTCTCATGGTGTGACCCAGCCACATCCTCACTTGGAATAGGACAGCAGTGCTGCATTGGTGAAGAGGAGCAGCAGCACTTTATTTCAGTTAAAGACTGAGTTCTCTACAACACAGCTGAATTCATGGAAGTCCTTGAATTCAGCCGGTTTTAGCCTTGCTGAATAAAGTTTGCTTTGTAAAGTGAGACCACTAATCCTTGCTGTGATAAGAGGAATTTTGTAACCATCCTGCCCTGCACATACTCCTGAGTGAATGTGATATTGTATACGAGATCATACCAAAACTCAGAAGTACACCATGAATGTTTACTGTGACTTAATTCGCCTTTAGTTCTAGTTATGCAATGACTATTTTTTCATCCCTTTAAAAACACTTTTCCTCCTGACTGCATTCCAAGGTAGGTGTGAGATAACTGACTATACCACCATTTAATTTATAACTTTGTCAGTCATTCAGTGAGTCATGACTTTATTATTGCAGGAATGCAACTCACAAACAGATTTTCCCCTCTGTCCCACCCTCCCCCCCCNATGGGTTTTTGGTTTGGGGTTCCACCCCCCCCCACCTCTTGCTTCATCTTCCTTTCCTCTCTTAGTGTTCAAGTAGCTTCTCTGAGTATTTTATTGTATTCTGCTGCTTGCAGCCTGAGCATGCAGAGGCACCTTGGAATTAAGTGTCTCAAACCTACCCTGATCTGTGTTTTTGTATTCAACCATTGTTTTTGCAGTAGTCAAGAGACAAACGGTGTGAGCACAATCAGCAAGAGCACACTGGAAATTGCTACCTCCTCCTCTCTTCTTCCAGTCAAAAACAACAGTATTTGTAACCAGAGAAAGCCTTATGCAACACAGAAGCATCTCAAGTATGGTAAATGACTTCCAATTGTTCCATGTGTCTAAGTAATTCCTGGTCCCCCACTTCTGATATATTTGGTAATTTTTATTAAAACAACCTCTTATTCCTATTCTATTAGTGTCTGGATGTTTCATGTGGACAGTGTCTAGCACACTGCAGGCACTTTCTCTATCCTGAAAACTTTACAGCTTCTTTCAGTATTTAAAAATAAGAACACATGTTGAGATTAGGGATGGGATATATGAAAAGTCCCAAAGGGGAAATAAGTGTATTTGTTCTATACGTTTCCAGTCAACAAAATTGGGTGGGTTGCTGCACTGCAACATGTTTCTGATGTTCAGTGTCTCCTGACTAACGAAAATCTTTCAAAAGGAAGCTCCTCTTCCACTTGGAGCTTTGTTGAGAAAGTACAAATCATGCCGTTGGAATGACTTTTTTCAAGAAGTTGGATGAACCTTCCAGTCTGTCTGGAAGACCTCAAAGCACCTCTGGATGGACAGCCCACTTTACAGGCTAAGATCTGGAGCCAGGTTTTACAAGAATTGACAGGTAATTTTGAAGTCCTTATTTAGGTCCTGAATCGGAGGCACTTGGATTTTGAGAGAAACATATTACTTAAGCATGTATTTTGGGATAAGTCTTCTCACCTCCCTGCTTAGAACTTAAAAAACCCAACCAAATAAGAAGCAGTTACTCCTTCTAATAATTTCTAAAATCTTAGACTTGAATGCTCCTATTCTTAATGAAATTAGATCTATATTAAAGCAGCGTCCGTCTCCTTATTTTTCATCACGTCCCCTGAATTTGCCCTTTTCCCCCCTCACTTTTGTCTAGAAAAGGCTTCTAGAAAAACTAATAAGGATAGACTTTTAAAATGTCCAACATAAGATAGTTTCTTGGAGATTTGTTTATTTACTCATTCTGGTGACTGGATTGCTAGGGTTTCTCTTCTGCTAAAACCTGAATTGGTTTTCAATAAATCCTGGTGCTTTACACCACAGATGTGATGGCAGTATCACTGGGATATGTTTCGGGATCATGTGCTAAGATCTGTATTTTACTGCTTGTGATTAACCCTGTTGTTCCATGTGCAGTGCAGTCAAGTCATCAATTTGCTGTCATAAACATGTCTGTCAAAGCTTGCACTTCATGTATATTACTTAGGATATAGGAAAGAAAATGGTCATGGGTCACTGTGGAAAGGCAGGAAAAATAAAAGCATGAGCACCAAAGTATCTGGAGTTGGCACATGGAATTGAGGGAACAAAGACTGGGATGTGGGACCTAGGGTTATATTAGAAGCATAAGACTTTCAGCCTATACTTACAGGGAGAACAAAATAGATTACATACAAATGTATAAAAGAAAGCTGTCTGACTGTTGAGGAGTCTCATTTTGCAAACCATTGACTGTCATTCAAGAAAGAGCTGCTTATGACCTTATTCTGTCAAAAAATTCTTGAAGCAAAAGTTTTCATGGGAGAGTCTGTAGAGTGGAGGAAAGAAAATCTTCAGGACCAGGATTATGCTTTATGGCTGAAATAGGTGACAGTGGTGGACTCACCAGGCTGCCTCTTTGATAAGATACTGAAAAGTCAGAGAATTCTCTGCAATAATATCAACATGAAGAGTAAAAAACATCACCAGGCCTGCAGATCCTGAAATGAGAAAATGCCAAAAGAAACAGAGATTTTATTTCCTCAGCTGTTATGAGATCACAATCCTGTTGAGCAGTAAAGCAACGCTGTTTTCTAAAATGAGCCACAAATTAAGTGATCAGAGGCAAGTTTTTTCTGGTTTTTTATTTTCCTAATTTTTTAAAGTGACTAGTTGACCCTTGGTGTCAAATCCCCATTTTGGGGTTTCTAGTGAGATGCACATCCACTGGGTCTGATTTTTTTTTTCAGAATGTGTTGAACACTTCCACTCCTTCCACCAAAGCCATACTTTGGGTTGTGTAAAAGCATCAGAAGTTCTATAGGGATTTCTTTTGGAGCTAATGTACAAACAGCAGTCTGAGGGCTCCAGCTCTTAAAAGTATAGAGAACCTTAAATGGATGGGCTGGGATAACCGGGATGGAAAGAGAGGCATCTGTTGAGTTGTTGAAAAGACATATGCTCCCAGCATTTCCTTTGTCATGCATTTTGGAAATCTTTTCTCTCAGAGTTTATTGCTAATATTTAATTTAAACCCAAATTTGGATTGTTGACAAAATTATAACTTGTTAATGGACACTTCCCCCTCCTCCTTCCCAGTCTTGTCTGGGTAGTGCTTGCTCCCCATTTCCTCCTCCTGCTGGTTCCAGCGCATGTATCCTGGTTGTGCTGGAGAAAAGGAGCCCTCACCCTGGCTTTGGTCTTATGTGAGAGGACGAGGCTGGCAGGAGAGTGGGAAGGGGTGGTTTGCAAGTTGGTAACATCTCTCTCCTCCTGTTCTCCTCCAGGATTGTAATCACATTTATATTGGATGGAAAACGTGACTTTATTTGTGTGTATGTGTTTGTGTATGAACACTTAATGACATTTCAAGGCATCCGACAAAAGCTTAATTCCTTGGATTGGTTTCGTCAAGTAATAAAATGACTTGACATAAGTATAATTGAAAGCAGATGTGGAAATATGGACTTGTAGCAGTCATTCTGCCCCCCCTCCCTGCCTTTTTTCTCTTAACTCTCTGTTCATGCCAGAAATATTTTCATTTTTGTTTCCTACTTTCTATCTGCAGAACAAAGCCTGGGGAGGATGCGTTCTGAGGCAAAGAACCAAAGGGTATTCATTTCACATTTTAATATCTCCTTGTAAAATTTCCACCTTTTCTGAGTTCATTTTCCATTATGAAGGAAAGTTCCTCTCCCCTCATCCTGAACTCATCTGCTCTGTTATATAATCATTCCTGTCCACAATGGCTGTTTACTGCTATTCCTTGAATCTGAAATTGTACGTTATGTGTTGGGCTCAGCTAAGCAAGCAGCCTACATTATGTTTTTCACCCCTCCCCCCTGGCTGGACTAAATGTTGGATGGAAGAAATTGTAAAGATGCAGAACTGAAATTGTAAAATTTGCACATGGGCAAAAGGTGGAAGGGTTCCTTCCCTGAGTTTTACACTATAAAACACATCGTCTTTATGGCTGCTCCTTAGCCTGAAAGGAAGCAGATAAAAGCATCAGTGGTGATCATAGAATCATTGAATGGTTTGGGTTTGATGTGACCTTAAATACCTCTAGTTCCAATCCCCTACTTTGCAGGGACACCATCCAGGTTGTTCAAAGCCCCATCCAACCTGTCATTAAACACTTCCAGGAATGAAGCATCCACAACTTTTCTGGGCAACCTGTTCCCGTGCCTCACATTAAAGAATTCCTTCCTAATATCTAATCTGAATTTATCCTCCTTCAGTTTAGAGCCATTGTCCTTTTCCTGTCACTACATGCCTTTGTAGAAAAGGTCCCTGTCCAGCCCCCTTTGGGTACTGGAAGGCTGCTGTAAGGTCTCCCCAGAGCCTGCTCAACAACCACCCCAACTCCCTCAGCCTGTCAGAAGCAAAAGTGTTATAAGTATTATTATAAGAGCAAAAGTATTATCAGCTGCTTAAATGTCAGCAGTGGCTTTGTCAGTGGAACAGCTCTTCCCAATGTGTCAAACCAGTGTGACTGGAAAAATTAAGGGCTTGGAGTAACAACAATGGCAGTTTAAAGTTAACATTGATTTTCTTGAATCTTTAGCCATGCCAGCATCAAGGTATCATTGTTCTCACCGTTTTGGGAAGAAATGAGACTTATAAAAACTATTATCATCTTTGATTTCATCATCTTTTGAAAAAGGGGCTTGTGTACTTTAGGAGAGTGAGATAGTCTGTTCCCATTTCAGTGGAATTCAAGGACAATATCCTGTCAAAATATCAGCCTGGAGCTTTAACTGAGGACTTTTAGTATCAAGATATTTGTGTCTGTCTATCTTCCCTCTGATTTTTGAGCTTTTTGACCATTGGGGAAAAAGACAAATATAACCAAGAGGGCTGAAAGTCCCTAAGTTGTTTATGGCGCCATAAATTACATGCAAATGGGTGGTCTGTTAATGGAAAACCTAAGAGAGATGCATTGCATTACCTGCAGTACTAACATAGAGGCTGCCAGCACACAAAATGTTGCCATCTGAACTTGTGAGATGAACTTCCTAGAATCCAAAGTCAGCCCCATGTCCACCAGAACTGAGGGTCAATGCTTTCAGCCGCCCATGAGATTGAGATTTGATGATTCCTTCCTTCAAAGCTGAGGGGACTGGTCTATGTGTGAAGAGGACTCAGGTCTGCTTTTTGGATTCTGAGCATTAGTTTTACTTCTTCATCTGTGGCAGGGTGGGCCTGGTTTCCAAGAGCACTGAGACTACAGAGCTCCAGCTGCAGGCACCAGTAGTTATTGGTTTTAGAAAGTCTCCATTAATAAGCTGTGTTAGTAATACATTGCCAAGTTTAAAAGCAGAAGATGAAATCCTCATTTGAATTATAGAAAGTGAAGTACATGGGCTGAAGTGCTCAAAAATTGATCTGAGTGCAGGAAAGCATCTGAATGTATTCAGAGATGAGAAAAAAGAGATGGGGAACGATGGTTGGTGGAGCCAGCCAAAAGAGGAACTGCCAGGGATATGTCAGGAGGATAATCCGACAAAAAGAGTTTAGCAGAGGTGTTAGTCCTGCAGAAAATTGATGAAGAGGAGAGTGTAAGTTAAACAGCCTGCTCCTTTAGTGTACACTTGCATGTGACAGGCACACCTACCACTCCCAAAAAACACCCTTCTGTTTCAAGCAGGACTATAGCATGGAAAGAAAATCTAGTATAGACGAAACACATAGAAAGCATTCTTCTAGCCTATCTTTTGCTGCCCTGTGAATCTTAGGGCTCCTCCAGGCTGCTGGCCAACCTGAAACAGGAGTGCTGAGGAGACATCAGAGTTTCTCTGTGTTGGGTATCTGTTGTGTCAGGTGTCTTGAGTTTATCCAGATTAGCATGCACCTCCTTGCAATGCACTGCACAGCTAGAAATATCAGTTTGAGCCATGGAGACAGTGTAAGCTCCAGAGAGCTTAAATCAAGAGTGTGCTTGGTAAGTGTAACCCCATTTTCAGTTTAGAATACTCATTTCAAGAAAGGAGATCTTCTCATAACCTCTTAGAAGAGGTTAATGCTTTATTAAATGATCACTTATTTTTTAAAATTAGCAATAGTAATTTGTTAAATAATAGAAATCAAAATTTCTGAGCTACTGACTTTATTGCTGCCTATTCAGGTAAGTTTCATACTATCCTTTTCAATACCAGTAATGCTAAAGAGACAGATCTTACATTCCTTCAGGATACTGCAACAGGATGTGAGTACTTATAAAGTTAATGATTATGCTTACCTGTGTAACCACAAAGCATCTTGGGATTGGCCTAGAGAGACAAAAGTTTAAATCCCATGTCTCAAATTTATCTTCCAAACCATCCACTTGTGAAACTGATTGCATGATTCAGCTTGCAGCATTGCAATTTCTTTGCTGTGCACAAACGTATCAGATTTATGTGGACAAAGCAGAGATTTGCACAGTATTTATGGAAAGTTTGTCCATATGTTTTCTTTTTTGCCATGTCAAAATGTCAAGAATGTCCATCAGCTTTTCACATGTACACACTGTTCTAAGGTTTGAAAACATAATCAGTGGAGGCATGTAGTCATCAGGTTCATCAGTTTGTTTCATCTTCTGTGGGCTTTTGTGTAGTGTAGACCTTGGGTAAGTTTTCTTCAGAGCATTTGTTAAACATGTAAAAGTCAAGTATGTGGCTTTGTTTCCTACGCTGGGCTAATTTGGTATCCTAGACTAAATGTGTGATGTCAAACTGAATGTTGTCTCCTGCTAGGGGGTAAAACAATGCTGGCCACAAATATTCTTGGTTCTTTGCTGAAGGTGGTAAGCTTATGGCTGAGAAGAAACTTATCCCACTGTTGAAAGAATCCTGCAAAGTCAAAACTCTCTGGATCAAGACTCAAGGTTGAGTGGTTTAGCTGGAGTGACAGTGGGAAAAAAAACAACATGAACTGAAACACTAGGTAGGTCTTCATATGATGCTTACTCTTTTTTTCATTGCAAATAACATGGAAGTATAATTGTGTCCCTGAACTATTAATACTGGCCCTTGATTTCAACATCTGACTATCAAGTCCTCTGAGCTGTCAGTTTTGACCTGACTTTTGAAGGAAGATTTCAGAACTCCTTACAATATGTGTTTGTGTTATTTCCATTTGTACCTCCAGGTCTGGAGACTTTCATCCCAGAGTTACTCTTCTCTCCTAATCCTCCCCCACACTTCCCTTTACCCGGCCTTTCCATCTCTGTTACACTACTAATCATGCTTCCATAGAGAGGCACGTACAGCGGGTGCTCATTCTACTACTTGTCTCCCACAGCCTCTTCCTGTGAAGGCCTTCATTTGTGTCTCTTCCTTTCCACATCCTTCCTCCCATTATTTGGGAAGGTATTTGTTGGGGGACTGCATAGTAAGCTCCATTCAAAAGATGGGATGGAAAGAGAGGAGGGAGTGATACTGTTATTTCAGAAAGCATTAATGAATGTTGTCAGCCAAACCTCTGACCTGAGAGGGAGTGGTGGAAGCGCAAAGCAGATGACGAAGGTTCTTTGTGTTCCCTACTACTGTTATGCTGGTTTTCCTTGGCTGGGAGCATCTGAAATAGTCTCTAACATTTTTAATTGAGCAAACGCAGCATTCCCAAGCTGATGTGGGACAGACAAATAGACAGACAAACCTACAAAGAAATGTCATAAATTTGAGTGTGTGGGTTCACAAGATTGGTCAATTATTCACAACTAGAAAAATAAGGTTACATAATGGTCAAGATATTTTGGGAATGACTAATAGTTTTAGATGTCTTATGCTTTGGTTGATCCATTAAAAATACCTTAAAAGGACTTGTGCTTTGGCAAACAAGTTTCCATAATTTGAATATTGAGGGTCCTTATGGATATGATGGACAACAAGAAAACCCAGAGAATATCAGAATCAATTTTCATCTAAAAGTGTTGACAACAAAGTTATGCATACAGGCGTTGTTTTCTGGTTTATATCAGTCTGTGAATCCTCTTCACATGTTTGTATACAGACTTTACAAGTAAATGTTAACAGTATGTTTTATAAGTGATGTTGTATGTGAAAGCACATTACTAGAACCAGACACAGTTGTAATGGTCTGAAAGGTTGGGAAAGGAAGCTTAGAAAGAGCTCATCTGTTAGGGCTTGAATGCAGAGCTGTTTATTCCCCACCCAGAAAGTATTTTAAGAGGGAGTGGGACATTGCTGGTGTCTGAAGTATGGGAAAAGCTGGGTGGTGCAGGCCCTAGTAGGCCTTTTTAAGGGTCACTATAGAACAGGGGTTGCCTGGGGTAGGCAGGATTTCTGTGGACACAGCCACAAACTGGTCACTTGCAGCACCCTGGGAAGAGGCTGAAGAAAAGCAGCCAAAAGGTCACACAATCCATCCAGCTAAACAGTCCTGGTGGGTGGCAGTCTGAAATAATTCCTGAGCTATTAATTAGGAAGATGCTCTTCCAGGTTCCGGCCGAAGTCATAAGACATGCCGAGGCAAGGAGCCAAAAGATCAAAAGGACACTAAATATTTTTTTTAAAAACCATTCTGTGGAGAGAGAGAGAGAGAGAGGAGAGAGCTGTCCGGGTCTGGTTCACACAGGACGTGCTGATGGGGCTGGGCTTTGCTCTAGGATGTGAGGAAGCAGAGTCTGCCTGGTCGTGCTCTCCTTGGTTTTCACCTAAATATGGCTGTGGATTCTTTTTTTAAATTTTTATTTTATCTTTTGTCTTAGCTTCTCTTATAAAACTTTCATGCTGACAGTATTTTTTTCTCTCAGTGTTAGGGTAGACCAGTATCTTGATTTGAAAAGGCTGTGTGATTGTGTTAGCCATTTGTTACAAGCCCTTGAGGAGGAGTATTGCAAGTGTTGATTCCAAGCAAATTCTTAGTTAAGCATACATAAGACCACGACATTTTTACTTGAGACTCACCTTTAATAGCACATGAAAAATTGAGTTAATCCAAGAAAAGACAAAGCAGTGATGCCCAACGCTAAAGAAGAGGGAAGGATCTGCATTGCTTATATGGAAACAAGGGCCAGCTCAAATCCATGTTTGATAAAACAAGTAGTTAATGAATAGCACAACCCAGAGAGTCTTGCTTACTACAGACTTCTCTCTAAAGGACTTCTCCTCTTGCTCTTCTCATTCCCATGAGTCTACCCTTCGTATCCTATAATGTATGGTAAACGTATGCGCTGTATGTAACCTTTCCCACATGGACTCCACATGCCAGTTTTCACTCATCCCACCCCCATCATTCTGTCATACCTGGCTGAAAATAAACACGGAAGTTGAAATTCATTGGGAAGAAACTGATATGAAAAAGTGACTGTTTGATGATCTTGAATCCTTATTACCAAGAGAACGTTGCTAAACAGGGCAAGTTTGGGAAACTGAAAACAGCATGGAATTGATTTTTGCAGCAGCAGACTGGTAGGAAGGACACCAAAGCATCTAAATTTGCTCTGTGTACCATAGATTTGTTTCTTCTTTCCCACTTCAAAATGCAAGGTAGGTCTTTAATGTGGAAGTAGAGGTTGGTCACTTTTTGCAGAAAAACAGAAAGCCAAAATTTTGCAACCCAAACAGGAAACATGACAGTAGGTCCTGATTGTACAAAATCTTTCTTCTTCTGCCATTCCTCTTGTGGTTGCACAAGGGAAACCCCCTTTTAGTGGCATGTTTTTGTAGAGTCAAAACTGAGATTCCAGTGGGGACTCTGTTGCAATTTTAAACTTCGAGCAGCTGCCATCCCTCCTTAATGACATGAGTGACATTTTGATATAACAGAGCAAGTTCTCACAACTTTGGTGGAACTCACATAGCCATAAAATGCAAGACTAATATTTTCTTTAAATGTCATATTTTTTTTTTAAATATCATCACATTTTTTTTTCAAATAGCATTGCAGACAGGGGAGGTCAGAACAATAGATTGCAGTATGCCTCACCTGAAATTTTTGTGCCTATTTCTGATTGTATATGCATTTATACAAACATTGAAGAAAATAACCCTTTATAGTAAAATATTATTGAAAGGTTCATTAACTCATTTTTTTCCCGTGTGCTTCAAGAGGGAAACACAGAAAAAGGTGAACCTGCCAATTATTTAATGACATTTCTGCTAGTGAAAATGCACTTTTTTAAGATCCAGAAGAAACTAGTCTGTTTACACTTTTCAAAACCACCTGAAGGCCTTAGGAGTGCATGACTTCTTGTAAATATGATTCAGATAAATGAAATTTGAGCTTCTAAATGACTCTGAGATTTGGAAAATACCACTGGTTACTTTTTATGATGGGTAGTGATATCAGATTCCTATAATGAACCAAATCATCTAGATTGGTATTAACTTTCAGTAAATGTAAACTTTTATTCAGATTCAAAGAAGTGACAAGAGTCTTTCCCTTACAGTAATCAAACATTGTTTACATTTCCACTGAACTTGCTGGAATTGCACGTGTAAGTGAAGCTGCTTATATGTCTAATGCAGGATCTGTTGAACACCAGAAAAGAAAGGTCACAGTATCAAGCCATTTATTCTTCTCAGTAATTGACAGATATGAAACTAGTCCTCCTAACGTGAAATCTCATTTTGATAATTGGTTTACCCACAGCTCTATCAGAAATATCCTAAAATTATTTTTTTAAATTTGATACAACCATCCTTTTCTTCACATAATTAAAACCACCATTTGTGTTTGGTGTTTGAATATTATGCTTTATTTCTCTAAGCAAGAAGTCTAAGTTTGGCTCCAGCAAGTTTTTTCTACCTATGATGCTTAGCTGATAATATTTCCTTTATTCCATATTCTCCTATTGCTTCAGTTCTTATAAAAATGAAATTTGTCAAAATCAAAGACAGGTGTACACCCTTTATTGAGCTGAGGGAGAGCTTGTTATTAATTTTCCATTCTCCATACAAATGCTGCCTTATAAGATGGCTGAGTGTGAGAAATTTATAGCATCGCTCTGCAAATGATAAAATTTGGCACAATAGAGGGACTCTAGTTCCTGAGATAGCAAAGAGGAGCAGCCCTTCCTTTTCCACTACTCAAACTCCTGATAGCTGTGCATTTATAACATATTAAAAAAAACATTTCCCTCCCACAGCAATAACATAGTGCAGAGTGTCTACCAAAGCGTAAAGGACAGCACTCAAAAAGTGACAAGGAAAAGAAAAGACGTTAGGAGTCATTCTGTTTCACAGGTGTGGACTTGAGCACGTTGCCTGTAGTTTCCAGGCATATGTGCAGTAGCTTGTTATAAAGATTAAACTTGATCCTCATTGACAGCTGTAAGACTGAAAAATATATTGGGGCAGGATATAAATCTGTGCAAATGTTGGAGATACAGCAATGGAAAAAAAGAAATCTTCCCACAGCAGCAGTGAGGAAGAAGTACATATTTTGAACTAAAAGGTTAATCTTGAGGATAAGCTCTTCATGGTTCTGTCACATGAGGCATTGACAGAAACAAGTGTCAACCTGGAATCTCTTGGTGAGAGATACTCCATGGCCTTTGTGGCAACTGCAAGTCTAGATCACAGAGTGAATGAAATGTTGTCAAATATGGGCTGGATAGCAGTAACCACGCAGCGCAAATTCCACACAAAGCCCACCCTTGTGACCTAAGGTGAGATTACTATTCAGAGTTTCAGTGCAACCTGGAGAGCGCACATGACTCCTGAAAATTTGTATTCCTATATGTTGGTGCAGACTGTGAGCTTCCAGTCTTTCATTTGTCTTGAGTTGCAATGTGTCCAAAGCACAGCTGTGCAGACTGAGTATCAGTGTGGTGCAGGGATTCTCTAGTGATTGTTTCTTTGCCAGCTGAAGACCTTCATAAAGATCTTGGGCTGGATAATGGGTTACAAGGCCAGATCTCTGTCACTGACATTGATAATGTAAGGCTTGCCCTGCTGTGGATTCCTTGCCTGCTTGGGGTTTAGAGGGGAAAAATGACTCCATGGGGGGTTATTTCTACAGCTAAAAGCTGCTGTTTCATTGTTCTGTGGGCTGTCTTCCTCTGCCTGGTAGTGATGTGGAAATATTCTTGGGATGCTTGGGAAGATTAAGTCACATTACTGTGTGATTTTTAGTGGAGTGACTGGTGCAGGTGCGTCTGAGAGCAGATTTTGGTATTCTGTGTGCCAGCTTTGTTGATGAAGCAGTCCCAGCTCCTTAGAGTCTGGGCTTTCAGTGCAAGCTAGGCTGCTCTCTCCCACTGAAGGGGAAGGGTAGCCATTGCATGATAAAGGTCAAGTGACAGGAATACCTCTCCCACTTATTTATAGCTTTTTGTACTCTAATCTCCCAGATATAGGAAGGAGAATTTTATCTCCCTGAATATTTTTGAAAAGGAATAAAAAATTATTTCCTTGGCACCACTTCTGTCTTTTCCTCTGAACTTTAGTTTCTCATATTCTTTTATACCCAACATCTGTTTGCTGGATCTGATTGTGAGCACACACTGGATGCCTCATTATGGATAGATTGTAATCTCTCTGTACGTAAATTAATTATTTTACTAGTCTGGTTTTGCTGTCAACTTGTTATGTTGGTGGCCTTTGAGATTTTACTGCATACTCTGTTGATGAAAGAGAGAAAGATTTGCATTAGAAATTGTAAACTCCAGAGCAAAAGGGGAGGGACAAAGTATGTTTAAAGAGGCTATTTCAAAGTCTTACAGGAGAGAGGACAAGAAGAGCAGGTGACCAGAACCTCTTCTGTCCCTGAGTCTGGTGGCAGTGAGCAGAGAACACTTTGAAGGATAGATAAGAGGAGTGAAGTGTTTCCTTACGTCCCTTTTGCTTCTGGAAAATTTTAAGAATGAGCTGAAGAATGTCCCTGAACCATTGTATTTAATAGCCAATGACATTTGGTTAAGGAAATGTGATCCTCCCTTTGGTCAGTAATATGTGCTGAATAGTGTCTTCAGATCCCTGCAAGCCATGTCTTCCATGAACCTTTGAAGATCTGTGGAAATTTTTTGGGCTTATTTTTCAGTTTCTCATTTTTCAGATCTACACAGCTGCTCTGGCTGAGGCCATCTAAGGATGTGACCTTTGGATTCATATCTGTGTTAGTGTGCTCTCTGCCGTGGCTGTGGTAGCATTTTGCCACTCTCCTCGCTGCGAATAATTGAGTAACATAAAGAGTCTGTCTGTCTGACTGGCAAAAGAAAAAGAAGCAGGAAGGGAGGGCTGTTTCTTCTTTCTTCATGGCCTTTGGGACTGAAAAGGCTTTTCATTAGTTGTTAGGTGTGTATATATATGTCTGTATATTTGAGGAATAATTTTCCAAAATTTTACGGTCTCATAAACACGCTGGGTTTCATCTTTTAAAAGCATGGCCCTGGTACATGATAGGAAAAAAGAGCTTTTGTTCTGAAAGAGTTTTCTCAGTCATAAGCCATGCATTTAGCTACTGAACTTGCCCACATTTTGTTACTGTTTTCCCTCCAAGTATACAATACAGTGTCAGATTAGACATTCTACAGTGTATTACAAGTCTTCCTTTTAGTTTCACATAAACAAAACTGATAAATATTGTCAATCAGAGTTACTATTTTTCAACTGCCTATGGTGAAGCTATGGTCATGAGCAGTGTAAGCCCAGGCAGCTTTTGTAGCTCCCTTTGCTGACACTAAAGGTTTTGTAATTTTCTTATTAATTTCTTTGAACTAGAGAAGGAACGTGCTGCAATGCTTTATTCCCGATGACAGAATATACAAGTCCATATGCCTGAGTTTTTGGCTCAGAATTGTCCAGATAGATGTTTGTAGTTTTTTCATGAGCAATTGATGATTCAAGGGTTAGATGAATTTACTGTAGTGGGAGGTATTGGCAGAAGTAATACTTGTATAAACATGATTCTTTTAGTTATAAAATAAAAACTACCACTAAATCACTTTGCTCCCAGTTGCACAGACCCAGAAGTTTTTTCTCATTCCCCTGGGACAAGATTTGGTAAGTCCTTTCTGGTCATGATTTGCTTTCAGAGGATAATATAAAGTGTAGATAACTCTGTTGTATTCTGTTAGGAAATGGGTTAGCAAACCAAATTAAACAGTATATTTTCATCCTGCTTCTTGGTGTCAAGGAGTGTAATGGAGATATACAAGAGTGTTTGCTCTGGTTTCATATGTTAAGTTTGTCAATAGGTCACTTGTTAGTAGCTGATATGTGGCGTATGTCCCTGTGCATCCTTGCAAAGTTGGTAAACCCATATGTAATAGTTGTTTATTATTGACACTAAGGCTGCTGATTCATTTCCAGATGTAGTTCCCTGCTTGGGAGGTTTTATGCAGTACAACACAAAAACCTTAGTTGGAGTATTTTTTTGTTGTTTGTTTTCAATCTAGTTGCCCACTGATTTGGAAACTTCCTTCTGTGAATTGTGCTTAACTGTGTTACTATAGCATCAAGTTTTCATGGCAGAGAGAGAACTGGTGCTTAATGCAGAATTTGTTAGTGGCCCCCAAATTCAGATCCAACTTGAACATGAAATGAAAGAGAATAATGCCTTTTGCTAACTGGGAATGACCTTGTAGGTCATTTGCTGGATTTTTTGATTCAGTGAATGCTTGACTTGTTCCTTTTTTATGTCCTACCATGAAAACCTTTGTAGGCCCACATGGTAATGATTTTTCATGAAAGAGATATGTTCCCTTGGCCATTTACATAAGTTTTTATTTTGTGTTGGTTTGACAAAAGTAAAAGATACTAACCAGAGCTCCCAATTACAGAGCTAGAAGCAAAATTTTAAGAACTGTTTAAAAATATATACACCTAAATGCTACTTTATATTATTATAGGTGTCTGTGAAAGAACATTCAGTTGGTATTTGTGTGGGTACTTGCGTATTTACCTATGAAAGTGTGTATCTGTATGTATACCTGCATGTACAACGTCTGATATATAACAAGAAGGCACATACAAAATATGAGAAAATAGTGATGCTTTGATTGAATTCAGGCTATGTTTTTACAGTTTCCTGCTGGGAAGACAATGCCATTAGTGGTGTCCTGGGAACATGCTTGCCACTTTCTTCAATGCATCTTTATCAATCTTCACATGATTCAATAGATCTGGAGGCCCAACCATCACAGGACATATCAGAAAATTGCAGTGTTGAGATTATGGTACTTTGGGGTGATGGCCACTATCAGCCAAAGCAGCAATCCTGAAGAGTCAGCAAGAATTACTTGGCATTTCACAGCATGGGGTGTTCTGTTCCCTTAGGCCCAATGATTATATTTGGGGAAAGTTTGAGCTGAAAGGCATTATTTTATTGGATTGACTTCAAGAAGTGTTATACAATTACACACGGCTTTCTCTGTATGACTTTGGAGTGGGGTTTTTCTAACTATGAAATGTGGTGTTATCTACAGCCCAGAGAGGTTTTGTTTGACAGTTCTGGTAATCCCTTATGAACATCACTAGATTACAATTGTGATTTTGCTCTTTAAGATTTTTATCCCCACATCTGGCCATACATTCTTATACACTCTATAAGTATACACAGTCAAACTGTTCAGTTATAGTGCCATGACTTACAAAAGACAACTTCAGCAAGAAACTGTAAGCAAAGTTTATTTGGAGAAGCAGTGGATGGCACTGTTGGATTATAATTATAAGGCAATAAAACATGCAAATCATAAATTGCAATATTTTTTGAAAACACATGAACTACATGTAATATAATATAATTCCCCGAAAGGTATGAATTGAAGTTAAACCTCAATAGAACATGATATTCAGGTGAGCATTCTTGCTCTGTGGTGTATTATACAAATTATTGGGGTCAGCTGAAGGGAAACCAATCCAGTTTGGGTTCCAACATATTGTGGTGTTTCCCTCTTCCCAGAACTGCTGCTTATAAGACAGCATTTTTTTCCTCAAGGGCTCCAGCTCCCAAGTGGAAGGAGGGCCCTGGTGGCAGCAAGAAGCTGGGTTAGAATGCTGGAGCAGAGCTATTGCTTCAGCCTGTCTAGATGAACTCACATTTGGTATCAGGAGCTGAGAGGTCCTGGAGGGCACCAGCAGCCTGCAAATATTTAATGTAGAAACAGGGGCATCTATTCCCATGTGGTGCAAAAACCTATGTACACCTTGACTCACACTGAACTTGACCTATGCTAAGACAAGCATAAATTTTGAAATAATTTGGTGCTGATTGTGTGTACAGAGTTGAATTTTAACCCTGCCTTAATATTCCTTTCTTGGGATACTTGTAGTTCTCTGCTTTATTTGGTAAGGGTTGTGAAGGGACATTTGTGACATAGTGGGCCTGGCTTTTCCCTTGTGTTGTAAATATTTTTTTCTTTTTTCACCACACTACTTCCAAGGATAGATTTGTGGAGTTGTGGATTACAAGGAACAAACATTTTCAAGTGTTTGTTCCTTTGCAGCAATCAAAGTATCTCCCATTATTAATTACCACAACCAAATTGAAAAGAAAGCAACAGGAAGAATAGGTGAGCTTATGTTAAACCACAGCCTGATGAAAAACCTCAAATTTTTTCTTTGCAGTCAGGCAGATGTTATGGGAGTTTTTTTTAGGTCCTTCTCAGGTGCAGGTTCCTCCTTCACTTCTTATGCTTGAGTGTGGTTCTATGTAGTGTCAATATTTCTACGTTGTGTCAGCCTCTGGACACTGCCTGTTCACTTCTACTTTATCCCATGTGCTTTTCTGGAAGAGAAAATGCCTCTCCACTACCTTTATGACTGCCAGACTATGCAAAAGGGTGATACAGACTGGGGGCTGGGGAGATACCCTTAGAGGTGGTTTCTCTCTTCTTTTGGGGATTGCCAGGCCACACAGATGTGTGGTGGAAGCTGTTTAACCTGCAGCATACAGTGTTCAAACCTTAAGTGTTTTTATGCCAGAGTCAGGCTGTCCCACTCATTGTGTTTTGGAAGGGGAAAGCTAGTTCCTGGTGGCAGCCAAGTAAAGGGAAAGAAATAAAGGAGGTTTAAAATAAAATACAGTATGGTAGCTGGGGGGAAAATACCTGCTGAACCAACCCTGAAAGGAAGCAGGTACTTTCAGCCAACTGCTCAAAAAAGAGAAGAAATCTAGAGGTCCTGAACAGAAGGAGAGTGGCCGGGAGGAGGGAGTGAGAAGAGAGTAGCAGCTGAGATGATGGGGTGGAGGGTTATGGGACCACTGACTGTACCTCCCCTTTAGCTGCTGCTGGTGTGGTGCATCCCCCTGGCGTTGCCAAAGTGGGAACCCATACTTTATGCCTTATGGAGGCATAAGAGAGGGGGGAGAATAGAACCAGATGTCAGAGGGGATGGGGGGAGGGGGAGGTTTGTTAGAAATACAAAATACTGGGGGGTTGGGTTTTTATTTTTTTTGTTGTTGTTTTGGTTCGGTTTTTTTTTGTTGTTGTTGTTGTTTTGTTTTGGGGTTTTTTTCTGGTTTTTTTTAATAAAAAATAGTAGGAAGTGTGATGAAGGAAGCTGAGTGTAGGCGGAGAGGAGTACAGAAGGAAGAGAAAAGGAAAAGAAGAGGGAGAGGAGAGATCTGAGGAGAGGTGAAGGGGAGATCAGGGCAGTGTTCTCTCCTTTAACTCAGTGTACCATTTGAAATGGCTATATATAGTGAAGAAATGCTAACATATGGCACTCATATAGCATATGGCACTCAAAATAGTTAAGAAATACGCTTGTCTTGCAGCCAAATGCTGCTTTCATTTGCATGGGTGTAAGTGAGGATAGGATTTATTTCATACAAGAATGTTTCTCAGATTCCTCTGACTGTTAAAATAAAGTGATGGGAGGGAGCTTCCCTTCTATTTTATCTTGAACCCTCTTTCATCTGTGTGCAGAAGCTGAATCCCAGGGCAGAGCTAGATATGTGTACCAAAAAGGTTCCCCCCAACTTCCCAGTCTCTCTCTCTGGCTTTGAGTTCATAAAGGCTCTTGCTGAGGGTTCATAAAAGTCACTGGAGAGGCTTACAGTCATTTCAACAGCCATTTAGTAGGCTCACAGTATCCACAAACTTGAGACAGTTTTATAGGTTTTATTTTTATTTTCTGTGTTGAACTTTGTCAAAATACTTTTTTTTTTATTTGGAGATTAAAAATATGCTCAAAGCCATACTGCCAAAAGACATCTTTCTCCTTTCCTTGGAAATTGTATGAATCTGTGAATTAAATGAGAGTGGAAAATCCCAATTTCTGTTTCTCATTCTGCCCCTGACTGGCCTTAGTAATCATTTGCATCTGCAGAGCAGTTCTTAAATTTCCTGTTGCTTAGTTGTATTTAGAATTGAAGGTGCCATTTGAAATGGGAGACACACTATGAAGGATGTTGCATACATATGTGGAACAGAGTAGTCCCTGTTCTTTCAGAGTTTATAATACAAATAGACAAGAGACAATGGAGAGTGAATGGAAGGATTATCATCCCAGGTGAAAAGCTAATTTTTTCTGTATGGATGAAGCACTTAAACACTTTGCTACTTAAAGTCCTTCCACTGGAATCTGAACACTTATAAAAAACATCCAAAATTTTTCACCAATAAATGAGAAAATAATATTTATCCTGTCCGTGGAAGGGGGTTTGTTTTCCTGCTGGTTTTTTTACTGAATGACCTGACCTCAAAAGTCCTCAGCTACTGCTCTCCTGTTCAACAGCATGGTCAAAATAAGAATTACAGCTCCTCATAGTAGATCTCCTGATCCTGAGTCCTGAGCTGTGTGGTTTTAGACCACAGGGGCTTCTTCAGTCTAGCTGATTAACTTTTCTTCACTCATTTAGACATGGCAATAGATATTTTTTGCCTGATTCAGTCCTGACTCCTGCTGTTCTACAGGGGTTAGTTGAGGCTATCTTTCAAAACATGCTCATTACTTAAGGGGTTAGTTGAGGCTATCCTTTAAAACATACTCATTACTTCCATCCCTCAATAAAAGGAACACTTTAAGTAGGCTTAAAAATTAAGGAGAAATGCAAATGTGAGACATCATACTCAGTTGTGCCAATTTCATGCTTGGCACAGATGATGAATTCGTGTACTAATAATTGCACAGTGACATTGGTGGGGTATGAGAGATTAGGAATAAGCTGCAGGATGGAACCCACTTTGCTTAGCCTGAATCTTTTTTTGTGACTTCCCAGACTCATGTCTCGAGTGGTACCTTTGCTATGTCTACAGGAAGCAAAAAGTACATCATCATCATCATCATCATTAATAATAATAATAATAATAATCATAATAATAATAGTAATAACCCCCTCCTTATTCAACTAGCCAGTGGAGTTCTTAAAATGCTATTTGAAGTGCAATGTAATTTGGTTTACAAGCTCGCCTTTAGGCAATGTTTTGCACTGTTGTGTAAAACCTAGGTCTGGTCCTTTCAAAATAAATGGACACATGAAACAGAGTCCCAATAATGATGGAGGTATCAGGAAAATAATGTCTCCTTTCTAATGCATCTTCCTGCACAAAAGTATGCCATGAGAAAAAGTTGGGGGTCTGTGTTCTTGTTTCACAGTCAGTCTTGGTTGTAAACCACTGAAATGATAATCTTCATTTCCCTGTTGTATTAGGTCTAAACACACTGTAAACAAGGAACCATGTGTATTACACATCCTATCAGTTTGGTTGACATGAATGAAGAAATGCTATGGTAAATCTGTAACTAAAAGCATATTTAGTTTGGTTCTGAACTCATATAAACCATGAAGACAATTGCCTCAGTGCAAGCCATCCCTTCAGATTCATAAATCAAACACAACAGCCTGAAACATGAGCACACTGTGTATTATCTCCCCCAGATCTGCCATATCTTGTGAGAGTTCTGAATTTTATTGGTCTGCTATCCTTTCAGAGTATGTGAACTTCTTGCCTCTCTAGGACAGCAATGTATCATACAACCCAATTAGATTTACATCACCACCACTCCCTATCATTCTACTCCTGAACTTTTAGTGCTTCCTCCGCCTGCACATCCTTCATTACCTTTGTAGTTTTCATGGAGATTTCCAGAGTGTGAGCCTACACACCACGAGCTGACCTGAAAAGCCATGCCATACAAAGTGCTTAGTGATGTGCGTGTTAGTCATCGGCCTAACTAAACGTTGCACTTACGCCAATTGCTTGCAGATACCCCAAGATGCTCTTTTGCTTACTATAATTTCTCATTTAGAGCTCTTAGTCATTTCTTAGTCAGACCACCCCCAAGGGAAAAACTCTCCCTCAGATTTCTCATCTTTTTATATTTTTCTTCTTTTTTTTTGTGTGGATTTTTTGTTGTTGTTTTGTTGTTGGTTTTTTAATGCAACCTCCAGAGTAAGCAGATTTCGTGAATGCACCTTGCAGCTTTGCATTAGTCAGAATTCTCTAATGAGACATGTCATGTTCCTTGCTCTCTCTAGCCTTTGAGCAAGTGGGGAGGGCTAAAGCATCTATTTTCAGTGTCAGCTTCTAGACAAAGAAAATGAACATTATTGAATTCTTCTGCTAAGGAATTAGAAATTAATCTCTTTTGTTTGTGAAAATCCTTAGAGAAAGGAGATGAAAATGAATCTGTGATTAACAACTGATTGCTTCTTTTTTCTATTGAAAACCTTCTTTTAAAGCAACTATTTCAGTAATATTAACATGCCTTCACTTCAAGACATGTAGCTCATCAAGCTCTTGATATCTTTCCCCCCAGTACACAGACTAGCTTTGCTGCAGGTCACCCTTCCCTTGCTCTGTTCTCAGCTTTGTGACAGCTGGTGCCCCGCTTGCCTCTCTCTGTGACACGGCCAGGCACTAACAGATCTGTCACTGGATCATTACTGCCTTGTCCATCACCACTGCCTGTCTCCCATTACAGTCTTCCTTCTCTGAGTCTGTTGTATCAATTACATTAGAGAAACTGGAAATAAACATGTGCCCACTCCAGAGCCTTAAACCTACACCACAGGGAGATTTTTCCTTTCAAGAAGAGGAAAGAATCTGAATAGCCTCTCCCATGAATATCCCACAGTCTTTATGTAATTTTCTAAAATTAAATTCATCCATGTTATGTCTATTCCTTTCCAATGTTTTCCTGATCACACGATGCGATTCTTTCAGTGAAGACAACTGGTTTATATTCCCTTGTGAGCAAAGTGGAAACTTGTTAATGAAAATGTCATCACAGCAAATGCTTTTAATTCTCTCATAACCAGAGGCAGCAGTATGTGTAACATCCACTTGCCAGTCCCCTGTATGCCTGTCCATTGCAGCTACTGCTAGCTCTGGGGCAACTGTGTGGCTCTCTCTCTACAGATGCTAGCAGAGGTTTTGGCTTCAAGGAAGTGTATTAATTTCATTGGCTAAATTTCGATCTGAAGGAAACTGTTTTTGGAATGGTACCCAGCCAAAGCCCTGGATGCTCCTGATACCTGAGAGTAACTCCTTGCATTTCCACAGGTGATATAAAAAATAAAAAATCTTAATTAGTAGTGCCTCTCTGTCCACATATTCTTTTGAAATTATGTAAGCACTTAGATATGTTCCTACCCTTAAGAATTTGGGTCTACATAGCATACCTAGAAATATCTGTATGGCTCATCCCTGGGCCTGAAACACTGTTCATCAGAACTTAGAAGTACCCGACCAAGACGATACCACACTTAACTCAGTCCCAGTGCCAGAGGAGACAGATAATTGAATAAGAGGTAGACACCAAGGTTATCACAAGAACAGCATACATACATAGTTCCACAGAATGTATAGATTCCATATCTACCTAGTTTGGTGTGTGTGCCTGCTTATTTGTGTATCTACCCACGTAGTTCCTCTTCAGGCAGAAACTGCTGGCCAGAAAACAGTGCTTTAACTGGCCTGGGAACAGAAAAAGAGTAGAAAGGCTAAAGAGGGTTGTTTACAAAAAACCTCAAACCAACAAATCCAAGTAGAGCTCTAAGCAGTAAATGGAAATGCTATACCAATATTTTTGTGCTCAGTAAGTTGTTGAAGGTGCAGCTGCCAGATTTTCACCTCATCATTTAGGTATTCGGCTGTTCAAATCTTTTTCCCAAGGCATCTACCTTGTATTTACCACCAGATTAACCCTCGTCCTCCTGGTATGATATGCTGGCTGTTTTCTGGCAAACGCAGTTTGAATTGCCTTTTTCAATAATTCACACCTCATTTTATACCGTCATATAGATTGGTACCTTTTCAGTCCAGCTACTATTTTTAGTAGAAAATGTTTTCCCTTATGGAGCCAAGGAGCTGTGAAGCAACAGTATTTGCTAAAAAATCCATCTGTCCTTTTTTCCCCTCCTGAATTTTAGCAACTTTTTTTCATGTGCTTTAATATAATCTTCCTACACACATACTCCTGCCTGTCACCATTCTCCTGATAACTCATATAATCAGTGTCTTAGAAGACCTGTTCTGGTACAGAGCAGCACTGGTTCTGTGAAGGTGAACAAACGAGGGCTTCAACACAGTCAGAGAAACTGGGAAAACCACCTTCAGTGGGCTTACCAAAGCTCTGTACTTTGTATTGCATGGGAGACAGCCTGCCAACACCAGATACACAGGATTGCAATTAAACCATCTTTTAGTCTTTTTTTTTCAGGTGGTTGTTTAGCAGCTGCAGCAGCAGTCCAGTTTAGCACTGTATCATTCACCAAGGGCGTGGACCTGAAAGGATTGTTCCAAAGGAAATATGTTGCCATATCCTTAAGTTAAGGATAGAGAAGTGCATTAACTACTGAGGCACTAGTGAAAGTGTTTTAAGTACTTTTCATTATTATGCCGAAGATATTTAGTGGCTGAAAAGGGGTTGGGGTTTTTTTTGAGACTGCTTTTATTTCATCAACTCTATCTGTTGTCTTAGAAGGACAACACAAGTTTATATATAGGTATAAATGTTAACAGGATTGTGAACATTAAAACCTATACTTACAGATTTTCTTGCCCTTGTGTCTGGATTAAGACCTAAGACAAATGTGTATACTGTTGGTGTACGGCAGATAGAAAAGCTCTACATGCAGTATGTGCTACTGATGAGTTCAATTACTATGTACATTACCAAGTGCAATCTGAGCACAATGATAACTGGAAAATTAGTTAGATTAAATATGTAGGAAAAACATACAGAAGGAGAAATTGCTCTGTATAGTTTAAGAGTCTCCAACATCCCATGTTTGAGCCAAACTACTTGTTTTCAGATCTAGAGAGATTTAATTCTTAGTATAACGTGTTTAATAAGCAAATTTTGACTACTTCTCCTGTGGACTATCTGAGTACCTTCCAGACAATAACAGATTCATCTCAACTATCTTTAAGAACTTTTAAAAAACCCCTTTTTACTGTATATCATCGGGGATGTCTAAATCTTCGTTGCTGCCAGGCTTTAACTGTACTTCTGAGTGCTATGAGCTAAAACCATCAAGGGACGTTTAATTTTTAGGCACCTTGGTACTATTGACTAAACCTAGAGTTAGGAGTCAAGGCTGTATGCACTGCTAGTGGGAGCAATCTTCAAAGTAGGATTCCCAACAGCTATCTTCAATGACACAGCAGTAAATTAAAAGGGAACAAATTTACATGTTTTGTGACTGGACGTGGGCTGATATTCGTGTATGAGGGGAGCTGGTAAACTCAGTTTGTGTGCATTTATTCCTAGGTACAAGTGAAGCTGGAAGCTAACTGACTGGAGATAATGTGAACTATCCATCCTCAGACTTTAATTTTGGGGCTTTCATTTTGGTTTGTAACAAGGTACCTCCTTCCCTTTGGTTTTGAAGTTATCTTAAGATCTTTTGGTGTTGGATACTGGCAAAGATCAGAATACAGCTTCCTATGAATGAATGGAGTCTCCATTCCTTTATCAAGGTGGAAAGTGAATTAACTTGGGTCTTCCCTACCCCCTTTAGTTTCTTACTAGTTTCTGGTGTGCAAAAGACAGTATTGGCAGAAAAAGTATTTTAAGAAATAAGGGAGTATGGCAGGACTCAGGCTTGTGAGCAAAGAACCTACATCATGTGAAGTCAGAAAAATTAAGAAACTGTTCCCATTCTTTAGCATTTCTTACTGATTAGCATGCTGGCACTTTTGCTGGCCATGGCTAGACCTCTTCCCAGCACTGACCTTGCAAAGTGAACAAAGGACTTTTAAATAAAAAAAACTCAACTAACCAAAACCAAAAAATCAACCCCAAATTCGATTGAAACAAAAGCCAATAATTATTTTTTTTTAATTAGAAAGAGAATAAAGTAGCGATATCAGACAGAATAGAAAATTTTAAAAGTTTGTGCACCTCTCCTCTGAACAATGTCTCACCAGGTTGGTTGCTGCTTCTAGCCAACATGGTGATTTTCCGAGCAGCAGCAAGTGTTAGGTGGTCACAAGAATGTGCTTCTTCACACCTTGACCCCGGCCTTTCATCCTAAAGACTCCCATGTCATTTGAGACCTTCTTGCTTGCTAATGCACCTTGCAGGCTCAGTACCTGTCCAGGTAGGTCTTTACACTCTCCTTTATAAAGGCACACGTAACAAATAGCTGTCACAGCTAATTTTGGTGGCTTTTTTTCTTACCATGTGAGTTATGGTAGATTCCACCCTGACACAAGTCTCTCCATCCATAAAATAGGAAGTTCAGGCAACTAACTGAGAGCTGCAGTTTGGATTGGGTCATGAGGGTCAGGTGCCTAAAATTAGGCTTCAGCTGTGCTCAGCACAGGATTGTGCACTTAGAGCTGGGGGACTAACCGAGAGCAGATCCAGAATATGACTTTTTTATTTTTTTTAAGACCAAGTGGAGATTTTCCACAGGCAGCCTGCCCTCCGTTTCAAATTCAGCTTAGATACAAGCATTACTTTTTCTGGAGAAGGTTACTAAAACCAGGTGTGCTTTGAAACCAACTACATAAAAGATATACAAATATCAAAATGTAAGAAGAGTTGCAGAACTTTCACTAAGCTGCTTTTCTGTCTATCAGAGAAAAAGATGTTAAAGGGTGGTAGGAGAGAGCAGGCTAACAGGAACTTGATTTTTCTCAAGTGTAGGAATATCGAAAAGTTGTATACCATAATTCTGATGGCACTTGTGCATATGATTTTGAAAGAGAGCAAACTCAACTTAGAATAACTGCTTGTAAGAAAATCTTTAGGTTCTTCTAAAAAGTTCAGCTATAACTAAGATATTCAACAGAACATACTTGGGCTAGCTGAAAAATATTAGGCTTTTCCCATGAGAAGAAAGCCCCCCACATTTTCTGTCTAATTTGACAGTAGTCTAGTGCCTTTTCTTTCCCTTTTTCTGTGAGCAGATTTAAAACAAGGATGTGTGTGTGTGGAAGCAGGACAGGAGGAAGGGCTCCTGCTTCAAAGGCAAAGGAAGTGTCTTTGGGGTGTGAAGTACAAGAGAGGGTAAAATCCCACTAATAGTAACCATATTCTTGGTACTGAGGTTAACATTACATTTTTTACACTGCCATCTCTGTGACTGCTGCCCTCTGCAAGGATCAGTGCAAAGGCAGGCTCGTGTTGGATTAGAGCTTTGATGGTCCATTCAGACAACATACAAGTAAGGGCCCTGTGTTTCCAGCGCTACGTTCTTAAGCCACGGCACATAAATAGGCAGTTAGAGCGTGGGTGTGTAGTTGGCAGACTAAGGAAGGATTTTAATGAGAAAGAGTCCAATTCCTCCTTCTCTTCCTCTCATTTTCCCCTTTTTAGAAGGAAGTTAGAAGCACCTTCATTAGGGTGCAGCTGGGAAAATCTGTTTCTTCATTTATCTGAGTCTTTGCTACTTCTCCAGTGTTTTTTGTTATCATGGTCTCAAGCTGTACCCTTGCTGGATTCCCTGCAACACAGGAGTGCTTCTCCAGTAGTGCCACTCCTAGGGTAAGGTCATCAGCCACCATCAGCCAAACCCTATCTCCCCTTCAGATTACAACACTGCTTTTTAACTCACAGTCACATTCCTTCTTTTCCCTTTCTCCCCATGGAAACATTCCATAGGTTGGAAAGTTGTCATGAATTGTCCCCCCAGGATCTTGTACCTCCTGTTTTAAGCCAGCGTGCTCTAGGAGCTCTGGCATTTCCAGACATTCCCTTGTGGCAGTAAATGGTACTTTACACTGTAGCTCAGGAAGCTTTCTTTTTTCCTGTGTAGCTGAGAGTGTTATTGATAAGACTCAGTTCTCTAATGTTGCAGGACCATCTGTTACTGGAAGAGGAGAATACTTTGCATTCTTGGGCATAATTTGTTCTATGAGAAAAGGCAACTGCTGAAATGCATTGATGGCTCAGTCCTGTAAAACTGACTTTATTGATAAACTCTGTTACAACATTTAGTATTAAATGGCATTAAATGCCATTATAGTGAGAGTCACAATGACAAGGTCCAGGACTGAGTAGGCAGGGATCCCTTTTTTATATTGGGTGAATTTTCTAGTAGCAAAAGGTCATTTAAGAACATGTATTTAATGGATTAGAGAAGCCTCTTAGGCATCAGTCCTGGGACTCACAACATTTTTGAGGCGAGTGCCAAAGCGTTGCCAGTTGACACAATGCTGTGGTTTATTTCTTTATTTTTCCATCCACAGGGAGGGGTGTGAAGGTCAGTGCTGAACTACATTTGTGAGGTCCTGTTAGAAAGCTTGCACTACCTGTTCTTGAGTGGAGCTGGCTTTGGATTCAACCAAGAACTCTGCTTTTCATACAAGCCCTGACGTTGCCAAGAACTGTCAAAGGAAGAGGGGAAAAACTGGTACAGAGTTGGTAAATATTTAACTCTAAAGGTGGCTCTTCTTTTCTTACGGATGCTTGTGCAGTGTTTAGGCTTGCTGTCAATTCCAGTCACTGATGGAAAAAGCCCACCCCACAGAACTGCACAGAGGGAGGTGCTGAATTGAGGGAGGAACTGGCAAGTTAAGCAAGAATGGCAAGCAAAGATGAGTTGTCCAAGTTAATTTGTTTTTGAATCAAAAGAGGAACTGAGGCTCCCAGTCTCTTAAAGAGTTGTATTTGTTAAACCAGCAATTTCCAAACACAGCCACCAGGGACTTTGTGTGCAACCACCGTTAAAAGCTCACTTTTTATAACTCTGTTGTGTGTCTGGCAACCGTGACACTGTGAATTTGCTGTGGCAAATGTGTGACCACAGCACAAATTAATCTGAGAGCTCTTGAGTCAAAGGCTGTTTTCCTACCACTCTCCTTTGGAACTGTTGTAGGCTATCATGTGCTGATGTGATCAAAGGTATTTTAAAACATTACTGCTAAACAAAAATTTTTGAAAGCTCAAAATTATATTGTAACAGACCATACTGTAGCCTGATCTATTGTCACATTTAGGATTATACTTGAATATTTCCTGCAGTAACAGGTGGTTAAAGCCAATATTGTAGGGACTCATTTTTAGCTGTTGTTCCTAAAGCTTTCTGTTTAAATAGCTGGCAGGAGAGGTTTTCTGTGAGTAAATGGAGCATTTATGCATGCTTTTGGGTTCCAGGCTTGAATTTCCATGGCTAGTCCAAAGGAAAATACCAACAGCTGAGCTGTAAGTACTGGAAATATGACATCTATAATAGGCATATTGATGCAGTCTTAGCTGTGGTAAGCAGCAGGGAGGGAGCTGTATTAGCACAGTCTACAGGAATAGGAGCCAATAACAATTAAACTTTCTGGATTAAAAATCTTCTAATACGTGAATTCCTGAAGATTCTATTTTCCACCTTATCTTTAATGTTATTAACAGAAGTTCTTTGTGGTAGTGCTGGAAGATAAAACACAGAGGCACATTCAAGATGAAAGGTTCTTTTATTGCTGTGATCTGTCTTTAAAAAGTTAAGCTTTGGGGTAGGTTGGGTATTCTGCTTAAGGTGAAGCTTATGGTACCTGTCAGTTCTGTGAAGGTCCTACAGGTAAAGAGTATTCAAACCTCTGTTACCAAGAACATTGTTGTGTATTCTGGTGGCTTTCAACATTTTTGGATTTTAACATTTTTCAGAACACTGTAATTACTGTACAACATCAAGCCACATTAACACCATGTTACCTTTGATAGGAGCCACGAAGATTTAAGAAACCACACAGCTGATGCCACAGGTAACCAATAAAATAAAGTAGTGGGTTTTCTTTATCCCACCTGGAGCGGGCCAAGAAAATAAGGCTCCCACATGAGTGGCTAAGAAGAGGGGCTAGTTGAGTGTGCACACACCCAACTATTAACATTGAATTTCTTTTTTCTCGAATCAAAGTTGAGCTTTTGCTTTCTCTTATCAATTTAAAATCTGTTAGTTGTGTTTTCCAAATAGAGAAGGCTTCCATAGGATAACAGCCTACCACGTATCCAGTGTGTAACTGCCCTTGTGTAAATGGTGGTGAGGTAATTCAAGGCTGAGGTGTTTACTACTAAGGTAAAGAAGAATAAGCTATAACACGTCCATAAAGTGTTGATAGTGTTCACGGGGGTGGTTACTAAGGAGAAGCTGACTGGAGATAATTTGGTTTTGCGTCCATAAGCCCTATCAGGATAATGCTAGCAAATACGTGTGCAGTGCTAGTCTCCTCAGGATTTGACGGTGAGCATATGCTATCCCTAAATGAATCCTGAGAATTAGCATGACTGTCTTAGACTTGGTGCTGTTTGGATCTGGGTAACGAAAGAAAGCAGAACATTTAAGCAGCCTCTCCTGCCTTTATTTGTCCCCATGTACACCGTGAACCTACACATTAACATGGGCTCTAACTGTGTGATCGCATGCCACTTGTTTCCTCCTACATTTCTGCCTTGTTTAGTGCAAGTGATTAGCTTGGCAAATTATTTGACACTGGAAATATGATAGAAGGAAGTGTGCAGCATTTAAGGCTGTATAAGAGGCATACATTTCAGTATTCTTGTAAAATGCCAGTGCAGAATTCCCAGTTATAGTGTAAGAAACACCAAGGGCAATGGATAAAAAAGAAAGAGTAGCACTGCGCCTGCAAGTCACCATCTACAGCTTTACAGCAAGATAAAAAGTGATTTATTTGATCTGGTAGCACTTTTCTGCATGCTAAGTGTAGTAGCACGCTGGTAACATGGTTTGCATTGGTGTAAGAGATAAATACGGAATTTAGCACTTCTGCCTCTGACCCCGCTTCATCCACTAGGCTTACAAAAGGTCTTCTCCATGCACACCCACAGCATAGGTCTAAACAAGGGGGGCCAACGCTTCTAGAATACCACTATTGATATGCCTCTGCTTTGGCATCCCTGCTAGCAGGTCTTGGAGACAAGTGAAAGGTTTGGCCTTCATGAATTTTGATTGCAAGCATGTTTACTTTTTTTTTTTTTTCTTTTTAAGAGGTCCATTTATTTTGTACAGGACCTTTGGCAAACTACAGTGCTGTCTTACATAAGTTGGAATGAAAGACAACTGCTGATCTAGTCAGGAAAGAGATAAGATTTGGTACAGGAGAGGATATAAGAAACTAAATTAGAAGTACTGGCAAAGCTTTAATTAGACGCTAGCACAGCATCTGCTTCCACTGTATTGACTTTAGTCAGTGATACCAGATTTTTCTTCTCACTGCTTCTATGAGAACCGAATTAATACACAGAAGTTAGAAGAAAAATGATAGGGGAATCTCTAAATGTTGTCCCTGGGTATAACTAGTGTTAATAATCTATAAATTCAATAAGCATCAGATTTAATCCTGTATCTCCTCAGAAAGCAATGAGGGAAATATGATATGGGAGAGGGTCAGCTGATGTTTCATTTTGAAATGAGCTAGCAGCAGTAGACAATCCCCTTCATCTCCAAGTGTTTCCAAGAGTTTTGAATTCAGGATAATAATTTTTTTTTGGGNTCTCAGTATCACTGATCAAAAATACTAGATTATGGAGTCCACTTAATGTATGCTTTACACAATATAGCTGCTGTAAAACACAATGGTATGAATTTGAGAATGTTTTGAGAGTAATCCAGAATACATAGTTTAAAATAAAGACTGTAAATATTTGAATGTATTTAATTGTATGCAGTTGACTGCAGTAATAATACTGGATCTGACAGAACAATTCCTGGTGAATGATTTTTATCTTTTATTTTACTACTACTCCTTCTGCAGAGCAGCCCTGACCAAAAGCAAACAAAGCACCTTGTTGGCACAAATTCAGTGTTTTCCATTCTCAGAGAACTGGAAAACTAATAATTAAACTTCATTAAATTGTTATTATGGATATGGTACAGTAGTATTGACTGAGATTGGAGGTTTTATTGTACCTGGCAACGCACTTTGAGATACCAAAAGTACATTACCAGTCTCTGAAGAATTTATAAATGGACCAAACAGATAAAGGTCATTGATAAGATGTCTCAATTGGTGCTGGCTTGGAGAAGAGCTGCTCTCATCTACTTTACAGAGGGAGTTAAACTGGAGTGAAAAATAAAGTGCTTTGCCAAAGGTGTCACAGAGTATCTAGTGGTATGCTTATGCTTTGCCACTAACCATGGACTGAATGAGAGATATTCTGCTGCAAAATGAAAAATTTTGATACATAGCCGATTTTTAACAAGTTAGAAGAAATCTAAGACAGCATTTTAAATCTCAAAGGAAATGATGTTCAGATAATGTGTCTGTTATAAGGAAGATGACCTAGCCTGAGAGCAGTCTAATATTTTACATATTAAATATACGTCTCTAAATATGCATGATTTACATGGGCTGTTTCCAGGCTGATACACCTTCCAGACGTAAGAGTGAGAAGGGGATGATCATTTGGTGCTCAGATAGATGGGAAACAGGTCCATATTGTCAAGAAGACCTTGACAGCAGGAACAATGTATGAAAGACACCAGAAGGATCTTGGAGAGCAATTTTAGGCAAGTGGGCAGGGAAAGCAAACAAGGGAGAAGAGGGATATAGGAAGAAGTGGAGATTATCATGGAAGCATGAGAAAATTTCTCAGAGTATAGAAAAACCGAAAGCAGGATTTGAAGAGAAGAATGTGATTAGATGGGTGGGGAAGGAATTATTTTTTTTAGCAGCATAATTGTTACTATTGAATGAGAAGGAAGGAAGACAATAGTAGTTAATCAATTCTTGGCAGAATATATTACAAGAAATGGCAGTAATTTGGAAAGAAAATGTTTAGAGGAAGGAGGATTTTTTGGACCTAAACAAACATCAAGGGAAGAACCCAAAATTTACAGGTGCTCCCATATCTGCAAATCACAGAGATTTCCTTTAAAACTTGCTGTACAGAAACAAAAGTTGTAGAATATAATCAGACTAAAAATTTTGAGCAGCTAGTGAGTGATCAGCAGAATCTTCATGTTCTCAGGTCTGCTGCCATTTGTCCAGAGATCAAAATGGGAATTTCAAATGAATAGTTCAGCTGCCTTTCCTATTGAAGAACATAGTTTACATTTGCTTAATAGTTTCTGAGTACCTTAGCATGATTTATAGCCAAAGTATTAAGCCTTTGCTAGAAGAAGGTTGTGTTGCTCTCATGCTTTGGACAGCAGCATGTGGACCAGTCAGACCGTGTTCTGTGGGTGTATCTGTTTAGGAGTTGCTAACCCAGGTATGTAGCTGGCTCTCCATAGCCACTCAACTCCGTGTTTTTTAAGCAGGAAGAAGGAGAAATGTGTCATTTAAAACATGTAGGCAAACATATCTGGCCAATTGTACTGAGAATATCCTTGCTATGTGTAGACCCCTGAACTGCTGCACCTGCATTTGACTGGTGGATGCTGCAACATCCAAGTGCAACACACAGGAACCTTACACCAACACACACACAGAGCCACAAAACCATGGCGTGGTGCAGCTTGTAAAGGGATCTCTCAGCAGTCATCACCTGACAAGGGCTGCAGTTTGAGATTA
Organism: Pachycephala philippinensis; assembly: GCA_013397055.1. Taxonomy (NCBI): domain Eukaryota; kingdom Metazoa; phylum Chordata; class Aves; order Passeriformes; genus Pachycephala; species Pachycephala philippinensis. Next base: position 43,918 of record VWZT01004999.1, read on the forward strand.
GCAGGGTCACTCGGGTGGGGTGGGCTTGAGTCGTGCAACAGCCTTGTAACACATTTGTACAGTTAAAACAGCACCTCAGTAACAATGCACATAAATTTTAATCAGATCACTTCATCTGGGCAATGGACAGAGATAATATGCTGGAAGCAGAGGGAAAGTGAGACAGAGGGGGCAAGGGAGCAAGAACTCTGCTGGAATAGATATTAAATTTCAAGTCTTAAGAGGGAAGTGTGAAAACTAAGAAAACGTATTATAAGAAGTCACAAAGGGTATGCCCTGGCAGTAAATCATCCCTAAATGACGAGTGCGCACAGGGAGGTATTCTTTAACCACGTCCTTTAGCAGGCTGGCACCCTTACTAATTTGTCTTAG
>VWZT01005000.1:2850-16584 GCA_013397055.1 Pachycephala philippinensis
CCCACACGGCCCGGGCGGGCGGGGGGGTTGTGCTGAGGCTGCCACCGGGTACAAACAAGTGGCATTTCTGGTCTTGTTGTCGGGTGGTTTCCATGGAAAACCCTCGGCAGCTTCGGAGTGACCCGCCAGCACTGCCACTGCCCCCGGCCCTGTGCCCCTCGCCCGCTGCCCCAGCCCTGCTGCCAAGGCCACCATTAAACCATGTCCCTGAGGGCCACATCTGCATATCTGCTAAATCCAGGGGCTGAAAGCACGCACGGGGTGTGTGCTTTGGCAGTGCCAGCGTGCAGGTGTCGTGCCGTAGCTCCACAAGAAAATCCTCATCCCACTCCTGCCTTGGCAAGAGCGCGCTCGAGCTCTCTGCTGGAGCAGGGACCCTTTCCCGAGGTGATGCCCACCCTACCCGGCCTGTTCGCTGTGGGACCCCTCGGGCACATCCTGGGAGGCGACACCGAGCAGTGCAAAGTGCCAGGGCTCGGCCACGGGGCTGGGCGTGGTGGCAGATGCAGGAGAGGGTTCGCATTGTCCCCGCAGAGGCGGCTTTAACTGGTGACATTAGCGAGTGGCGGGGCTCCGGGTGCCTGCTGGTTCTCCCTCCATCCACTCTGTATTCTAACCCTAATTGTCTGCAGCAACCTGTTATTACGGCGCCTTTAACATGATAGACACAAATAGGACGCACTAATCCACTACTCTTTGGTTTAAGAGTCATTACAAAGTGCTTAATTAAGTAAGCCTCACTTAATCACAAAATGTTTGCATGCTAAACGAGTTCTTGTGAAGCACGACACTTGACATATTCTGTACAAAAATAATTACAAGCGGGAGGCCCGGTACATTGAGCCTCCGAACATTTCATTTCAGGCCTTGCCCATTCATCACCAGGCTGGAATTAAAAGGCTTTCAGCGCAGAACTCCCACATTCCTGCCGGCTGAGTCACCGCTACCGCTGCCGTGCCTGGGTGGCTGCCACGAAGCCGCTGCCTCTCCGGCTCCCTGGGCATGTGCCGGGGCCCTGGCACAGCTGCTGCTGCCACCGTGGTGCCACTGCATCCAGGTGGAGGCTGGCACCGGGCTGGGAGCGGCACCATGGGACAAGAATCCCGGGAAAGGCCAGCGGAGCATCCACGGAGGCAGCACAGTGATGGGCGTTTTGTTGGTGTTGAGGTGTCCAAGCGTTGTGTTCCCTCGGGGTGCAGCGTGTGGAACAGGCAGGGGGAAATTCGGTGCCTCCCTGCCCCAGAGCTCTCCGAAAGGCAAAGTCACCCTCACCCTCACCCTCTTCCCAGGGCCCCTTCCTCAGCTGCATAAAGGCTGCCTGAATGGGATTGTGTCAGGAGCAGCCTGCAGACCTTTGTTGGGTGTGCCGGTGCCCATTAAAATCCCTGTCCCTGTTGGGATAATTGGGATCCTTACCCCAGCCTGCCTTTTGAAGGAAACCCTTTAATTAGCATTCTCCAGGCTGGGGAATGCCCTCAGCACTTCATTTGTTTTCTCACGTGCTGCTGCTCAGGTCAGGGTGTTTCGAGCTCCGAACTGCACCATGCAAAGTGCACAGGAGCATCCATCCACCCATCCATCCATCCATCCATCCTTCCATCCATCCATCCATCCATCCATCCATCCATCCATCCATCCATGCTCCATCCATCCTCCAGTGCCCAGCAGCACCTCCGTGCCCACAGGTGCCCTCCTCTTCTTAGCTGTGTTTGGGTGGTCACTGTGCCATGAAAGCCAGGAGAAGAAACATTTGGAATGTGGAGAGGTCCTGCTGAGCACAGGGACGATGGTGGCAGCTGGAGGGTCACAGCTCCTGGTGTCCCCAGCATCCCCAGGCATGCCAGAGCCAGGATGTTCCCGGGCTGGGATGGGCAGAGATGCCGATGTGGGGCTGCCATTCGTCTCTCTCCACAAGCAGGTGTTCAGTGTTGATCAGGGCTAACCAAACAATTTATATTAATTAGGAGGGCGTTGCTGACTGGCCCCTCACTGTGGTGTCATAGCAGGGTTTTATTTTTGTGACTCCTCCACGGCTCCATCCCACCCCCAGCACCTCGGTGCTCTGCAGGATGGGCCTGATTGAATCAGAGTTTTGCGTTTGAGGATAAGTGGAAAAAAGATTCAACAAGGCTGTAGCATCCTGCGTGACATTTTCATATCAAATCGTTTCAATTTTTAATTCTGAACCAGCCCGTATTTCAACAGTTTCATTATTTATCACATTATGTTTTTTGTTTTGCATTGTTACTCCTGTCTTCTATATTAATTTTGCATGATGAATTATTTTGCTTGAAGTCAAAATCAAAACGAAATCCAAGGGATTTTGTCAAAATTCAAAGGTTTTAGTTAAGCTGCAGCGAGGGTTTCCAGCCCCTTCCTCCGCACACGAATTAAAAATCTCTGCTTCTGCTCTCCTTCCAAAAAATCGCTTGGAACCTGGAATTCGTGCAGCAGCTGTGCCGGGCGCTGTTGATTTCCAGCTCCCAGGGATGCTTTTCCTTCCTGTGTGGTGAGTGAAGGAGAGGGCTGGGGGCAGCGAGGGGCTCGCGGGGTCCCAGGAGGAGCCCGGCCACCCTGAGCCCTGCCTGGGGCTTGGCCGCCGGCACCGACCCAGCAACAGCAACACACATGGTAAAAGTTATTGAGCAACATTCCCAAACTTGGTCATCTTTGCTCCCACGCCGATGCAGGGTGCCAAGGCACGCCGGGGCCGCTGCCCGGGGCTGGGGCGGGCAGTGGGTGCTCTGGTGTGTCCCAGTGAGGGAAAGATGCCTTGTAGGGATGGGCATTCACTCCTGGGAGGTAAAAATCTGATCCGTAAACTCCGTCTTGAGTTGGACTGAGACTTTGGCCCAAAAAAGGAGGGATGATTGGTTTTTGTCCAAAAACCTCAAAGTGTCTCAGATTGCCATTTTCAAACCGAGATTTTTCATCACAGAGTGGCTTTTATCAGTTAAGCCAAATCTGGGGTTCTGCCTTTGTTTTTGGAGGGAAAGCTTGAGGGAAACGGGTTCCACGACTTAGCATGAAACACAATATTTCAGTTGCGTTTCAGGCTTGTCCCCGTACAGCCTTTTAATCACTCGTTGCCCTGAAGTTCTATAAGTTTATTTTTGGGTTGATTTTCTGCCACTGAAGCAAGAGCAAATTGGTGATTAGCCTGGTGTGAGCTGCTGGATGCTCTTGGGAAGGGAACAGGGACACATTCCTGCCCCGTGCCCATCCCAGTGCTGGGAGCAGAGACCCATGGGACCTTCAGGAGCTCTCTCCTCTCTTCCCTCCCGCTTCCCACATTCCCCTCAGTGATTTTGCTTTTCTTCTGCTTTTTCCCAGGTGACTTCTTCTCTTTGCAGCTGTTTTGTCCCCGCTGGGTGTGGCGAGGGGCTGGCAGAAGGAAGAAGGGCTGTGGTGCTCCTGCCTCACCCGGCTGGCAGAGGGGATGGGTTGGTGCAGCCACAGCATCCTCTGCTCCCCGACCGTGTGAGCATCCCTGGGCTGCACCATCAGCCAGGGGACACCCACCTTCACCCCGGGGTGTCCCATCCCCACACAGGGCTGAGGGCAGTGGCTGCCCAGGGGCACTGCTGCTGGCCGGGCACGCACTGGCCCACGGCGGCTCCGGGCCGGATTAGCCGGGTTAAACCGCTAATGCAGCCGCTGCGTGGAAGGCTGCTTTCAGTAAGTGGCTCCCTGTAGCTTATTTGACTCCAGGCCCAACTCTAATGTCTCAGTGGGCCTGTTACATTAAGCAGGCCCAAGTGGTAGGAGATTTAAAGCATCAAAATGAAGTGCTTTATCACTCCGTACTGTGTTCTTGGCTGCTTTCGTTGGCCTCACTTCACAGGCGCCGCAGCCTGCGAGCCGAGCCCTCTCGGCAGGCCCATTACAAATTCCACTTGTTGACGGTTGCCTTGTTGCAGGATTTAATGGTAGAATAATATTTACACAGTAAACTCCTCTGGAGGTGTTATAAACACCATAAAAAGGATTTTAGAAGCTTAATGAGCGTTAGTGAAGTCGAGACAGGATAATGTGGCAACTGTGCACTGTAATCTGATTTGGCACCTTCTGCACAGCAGGAGTTAGTGGGTGGAAGAGCTTTTTACTTTTTTTTTTTTTGTTTTAGTGTGTAATATTGTTTGTTTAGCACGGTGCTGAACGGGGGCTGTGGAGCCAGGCGCCCACAGCCCGGCTGACACGAGTGCCCACCAGCGTGGGCAGCACGGGCACTCCCGGCACGGCCGGTCAGGACATCGGGGTCACTTTGTGTCAGATGTGAAAGGATCAGTGCTTGGGCCACTTCAGTGCTCAGTGACACAGCCCCAAACGTGGCCATAATGGTCACAGCAATAACTCCAGGACATCAAATTGACAGAGAGTAGGTTTAGATAAGAGATTAGGAAGGAATTGTTTCCTGTGAGGGTGCCGAGGCCCTGGCACAGGGTGCCCAGAGAAGCTGTGGCTGCCCCATCCCTAGAAGTGCCCAAGGCCAGGTTGGATGGGGCTTGGAGCAACCTGGGCTAGTGGAAGGTGTCCCTGCCCATGGCATGGGGTGGCACTGGATGATCTTCAAAATCCCCTTTAACCCAAACCATCCTACTATTCTGTGATGATGATTTTGGGCACGGGGAGCCGGGCAGGCAGCAGCAATGGGAACAGTGGCTCTCCCAAGGGACCAGCTCAAGGCAGGGGATGGATGAGGATTTTAGCACTGCAAACAGCCCAGTTTGGGGGCTGTGCCAGGGGGCTGACCAGCTCCTGCCATCCCTGGGCTGGCCCAGCCCCCTGGCAGAGAGAGGGGTGCAGCAGGGGCAGCCCTGGGAGCAGCAGGCACAGGCTCACCCCAGCAGCCTCCCGCAGCCCTGGGTTTTCCTGCATCTTTTCCACGTTATAATTTGTATTTCCCCCTTTAGCTGAGCTGCAAACACCCCTGGTCCGTGTGTGCATTCACAGCTGGACACGCACACAGGGGCTCAGGGGTGTGCTGGGACTGACTCAGCCCCGGGCTGGTGATTCACACGCAGGTATTCCAGGGTTTGTCTCAGGGAGGCAGCGAGGGAGCAGCTCCTCTGTGTGGGGCTCCGTGGGCACCTCCCAGGAGAGGGACAACAGGGACAGGAGACACCAAGCTGCCCATCTGTGCCCAGGGCTGCCTTCTGCCAGTGAAAGGAGCGTTGGTGGTGGGAATATTCCTATTTCTGCAGGGTGCTGGTTACAGAAGGGATCTTCTTGGCTGTCTGCTGGAATGATTTTTAAGGGTTTAGATTATTTTTCATTTTCAATTTTTTCATGTTTTTTAATATATTTTATTGTGCTGTTACATAAACATATACAAGATTTTTTTTTTTTTTAATCTATTTAATACATACTGTCAAAAAACATTATTTTTTTCAACTTCAGCACCCACCCCAAAGGTGAGGTGTGATGTTTCAGCTGGGAAGTGACCTCACAGCCCCTCTCCCATTCCTGGCCCTGCTCCCACAGCACAGAGTCCCCCATCCACCTGCTCAGAGTCAGACCCATTTCCTCCCACCCCAGACACTGTGGGGGCTGCTGAACTTCAAGGACTTGGATCTTGACGCTCGAGGAACTACCCCCGGCCTTTCCAATTTCCGAGGGACGTGAGCAGCCATGGATCTCAAGACTGACTTGCCAGCAGCAAAAAGCTGCCTTTTGTAAATAAGCCAATATTTTCTTTCTTTCAAGGGGAAGCTGACAAAGATCAATACCAGCCTGCAAAAGACATTGCCCTCTTAAGAATTAGCCCTTTGCAGAATCATTAATCCAGGAAGCTGTTACAGGGTGACAAGAGCACAGAGGCTCTGCCAGCTCCTGGAGGGATGGCAACAACATCCCCTTATGCACAGGAAAAACAAACCAAATGAGCTCGCCGGGAAAATCGCGGCCATGGGCTCGTTCTGCCCAAGGAACCCATTGGACTTTAATTAAGGAAGGCTGGCTGCACTCTTAATCAGTGTCATTAAAGTTTCCTGGTGTTTTGCTCTCATTTGACTTCCACAAGGGCTGGGATGGTGGCATGTTGTGGCTGCCTCATCCCTGGAAGTGTCCAAGGCCAGGCTGGATGGGGCTTGGAGCAACCTGGGATAGTGGAAGGTGTCCCTACACAGCAGGGGTTAAAAACAATGGTCTTTAAGGTCCCTTTTATCCCAAACCACTCTGATTCTGTGTCCCCTGTGCCACCATCCCGGTGGCAGGGGAATGTGTCCCTGTCGGAGCCCTGCCAGCTTCTCTTCTGGCCGCAGATACTCAGGGTCGGGACCTGCAGAGGGGCAGGGAGAGCCTCGGGTGTTTGGGGCTGACCGGGTGCGGCTCATTAAATCAGGAGCGGGTCACAATTAGCCACGAGCAATCAGATTACACAGGTGAAGCTCATCAGGAGCTAATTAGTCGGTGCCATGGCCACGCCTACAAATCAAGGGAGTGTCCCACCCTGAAGGGAAAGGGGATGGGACGGGACCCACTCTATAAATACCTTCTGCCATCACCAGCATTATTTCCCTGCTGCTGTGTACAAGCTCTTCACCTTCCCCTGCTCTCTCCAGCTCAGTTCTTTCTCCAGCTCGGATTTTTCCCTCTGGTTTGCATCAGGACCACAAAAATGCAGCTGACTGTGAAGCAGCTCAGTGGAGCTCAGGACAGGTCTCTGGAATTGAGGAAGCTTCCATAAAAGAGGCATCCAATCCCTCCGGGATCAACAGGACAGTTTGGTCTCTTGAAAATGCTGTAGGGCCACAGCCTGGCACAGTGACATGGTGGTGGCACTGCCATGGAGTGGTGCAGCACCAGGGGAAGGTGCCTGTGTGCCACCTGGGCAGACCCCGACCTGTGCAGGGCACAAGAACCATCACCAATTTAGGGGGGTGAGGTAATCTCACCTGTTAGCTGATTTAAACAAGAAGAAAAATCAGCCAAAACCCGAGACCGTGGTGTGTTTGGTGAACAGCTAGAGATGGAAAAATCATTACAAACGAGGCATTTGTCACAACATTGCAGGGTCACCCGCTAAGCAAGGGACGCTGAGGAGGGAAACAGTTCTTAGGGGTAATTACGATTTGTAAGAAGTTTTGCGCTGGCTCTGTAATTGTCGGGGGGTGGCCATTTTACACCGCGGCGCTGGGAAAGCACCACAATAGAGCTGTAATTTACAGGGCTGGACCCGTGAAGCCAGAAGTGGTTTGGGAATTATTGCTAATCTTTATGGATTCAGCGATTCGTGTGCTGGCCGAGGCAGTTTGGGTTGCACGAAGAGGGACCAGGGGTCTCACGCTGCCCCAGCATCTCCTGCCCGAGCTCCTGCGGCTCTGGGTGAGCTGGAGCTGAGTTGTTTCACTTCTGCCTCGGTGAAGAGCTCTCAGCTCTTCAATTCTCCCGTGGGAGAAGTTATGAAGAGGAAGAAAGTTGCCTTATCACCTTTCCTTAATGAAAGAGGCTCCAGGAGAGCTGGAGAGGGACTTTGGCCAAGGGCCAGGAGTGACAGGACACAGGGCATGGCTTCCCAGTGCCAGAGGGCAGGGTTAGAGGGGAGACTGGGGAGAAACTGCTCCCTGTGAGGGTGGTGAGGTCCTGGCAGACGGTGAGCACCCAGAGAAGGTGTTCCTGCTCCTGGTTCACACCTGGCTGAGTGAGGGCAGCACGGGAAGGGAATTTCTGCCATGAAAGCCCCTCTTTGCTCCAGGTCCCTCCGTCCCCTGCCAGAGCAGCGCAGCTCTGTCACATCAGGCAGCTGCCTGTGTTCGGCAGAGTTTAAAAAAAAAAAAAAAAAAAAAAAAAAAAAAAAAAAAATTTTTTTNTTTTTTCATTTGTGCTGATTTGCATATTAATAGTTTGCATATTAAACAACTACTTCAGAGGGTGGGCGGGCTAATGAATGCAGCAGTCTCCTCTATTTTAACTCAATTTGCCTCATCCATATTCCAATGACTTTGGGGATTGGTATTCAGTTTTCATTGAAATTATCCAAGCCAGACCTAATTTGTGCTGCCCTTCCATTAATCCAATTAATTAGCACCATTGATGTGTGCTGCCTTTGTGAGGCGCTTTGTGCGGCGCCGCTGCCGCTAATGACAGCCTGGGATCAGAGCGAGTAACGAGCAAACCAAAGGAGCGTTTGACCCCTCCTGGACCCTCACACAATGCAGCACTTTGGAGTCTGGAGGCCCTAATTTAGGTTCGATAGTCCAAATTATAGACAATAATTCAATATTCTTTGTGGGGAGCTGAGCAAGTGTCACCCTGCCGTTTGTTTAGCTTATAATTTTTCTTTTTTTTTCCCCCTGCCTTGCTATTTATGTATTTTTTTCCCCTTTTCATTATTTTCCAACCTGGCCTCCCTGCTCCACCTCCAGCATTGATTTCTGACCTTGTTCCGCTGAGAGGGCTGAGGATCTCTTTACTCTGAAGGAATTCATTAACCTTTCCCCTGCCCAGAACTGGAGAGAAAATCTTTATATTTTTAAGTAAGGCAAATAAACACTGGCAGTGACTAGCGGAGTCCCCTTGCTGGCTGCTCCCCAAGAACTCCCATGCCAGCTTAGGAACTGCTTCTGGGTTTCATTTTCTGGGTAATTTTGGGGTAGAAATATGGTTTAAATACTGGCTGAGCTTGTCCAGACCCTACTCAATGACCCTTGTGGGTCCTTCCCAACTCAGCATATCCTGTGATTCTGTGATGAGTTCCTGCACTGGGAACCACCCCACTTCTTCCCCTTGCCGTGGCCTGGCCCAGATGTCCCCACAATGGCCAAGACCAATTTAAATTAAATAATAAATTCTGCAATTAAACATGGCAGGAGAGCAGCAAACAGCCAATCCCATGGCCACAGCTGCTGGGCCAGGATACATCCTCAAAGTGCCACCAAAACCTCCGGGAAAGGGGATGAGGGGGAGCTGCAGATGTGTCCAGATGCTGAGGAAGCAGCCACTGCACCTGGTCTCCCCCATCCCTCCTTCCCTGGCTCACTGGAGGAGGAGGAGAAGCGATTAAAGGAAGCATTTAGCTGTGGTTATCCACAGGTAGGTCACTAAACTCATTAAGGTAATTAATTACACACGGCACATTCGCTGTGTCCACAAGTGTTTGGGCTGTGAGGAGACAGGAATTGTCAGCGCCGGGGAGGACAGAGAGTCGATTTGCACAGGGATATGGGGATTTGGGTGCTCAGCTTCCTTCTCACTGGAGCTAAAGCTGAAGGGGTTTTCAGGAAAATTCTCAGGGAGGCAAGAAAACCCTGCTCCAGGAAGGCTGGTGTGTAATTTGCTAGAAGCATTGTTTGGGGTGAAACAAATCAGTTCATTTGTGACTTTTAAAAATCAAACAACAGGTAATTAAAAAAATTGCTGCAGGAATAAAAGTTGAACCCGGTTTTAACTCTGCTTTGTTCTCCTCACTACTACCAACATTTCATTTTGGGAAAAGAGGCGTGGTTTTGTGCTGTGCAAGAATGAGGTTTTCCAGAGGTTTTCTGGAGGTTTTCTGTATCAGCCTGGTCACAGCTCCCTGCAGGCAGGCTGGGGTCCCACTCCTGTGGCTCTGGTGGGTCAGGATGCTGCCAGGGGTGCTCACTCCTTCCTGGGCTGGCACCGTGGCACAGGGGATGTTGTGTCCGTGCTGTGGCCATGCCACTGAGCCACAGGAAGGGGTTTGGCATTGCCCAATGGGGCCTCTCCTCCTGTGCCTCTCCATGCTGTTCCCAATCACTCCTCAGCGTTATAAATCATGCTATGGCAATAGCAGCTTATACAGTCAGTTGCCTGCAAGATTTTCCTGATTAACCTTAAAATCTGCTATAAATCTTATTCCCTTCCTTTCTCGTGGAGCTTCGGGGACACAAACAGGCTCTGCTGCTGCTGGGGCTGAGGTGCTGCACTGCTCTGTGCCAGCTAACACGGGCCACAAGGGGCTAAAAAACATTGAAACCTCCTTCCTCTCAGGGTCCTGTGCTCTCGGAGGAGGAGGGAGACAGAGCCATGGGCAGCCCTTCCCTGCAGCTCCAGCTTTGGGGCTTCCCAAACTTTCCATAACCCCTCTGGATGATCTTTGGCGGTGGCAAGACGAGCGAGCGAAGCACCCAAAGGCAGGTGGCATGGAATGGGTATTTATTTCTTTGTCTGAGGTGGGGGCCCTGGTACCAACCTGCGCGATCCCGCTGCCTGTCTGGCACCGCCGCAGCAAGATCCCGTTTAGTGGCATCACTCAGGACTTGTCACATTACGGTATGTCACAACATGTCAGGCTCTGACAGGCTGGATACCTGCTATTAACTCGAGACTAGCTGCAAATACAAAATAGAGGTGGTGAATGAAGGCAGTGCCAGGAGCAGGGAGGATGCCCGTGCTGGCACTCGGGGTACGGCTCTGCCAGCCCGGCTTTGCAGAGTAGCCCAGGGCTCCGGCATGCTCAGCTTGAACACAGCCTCCAAAACGGTGCCAGGGAGCTGGATTTGGAAAAAAAATCCCTCCTGACACCAAAGTGTCAGTTTAATCCTGACAGAGCATCCCAGCACCAGAGCTGTCAGCACCAGCAGGAGCAGCAGCACCTGCAGCCTGTCCCTGCTGAGCTGTGGCTGTACCTGACGCTCCTGGGAAAGGTGGAGAAGCAGGACAAGGCTGGAGGCCGAGGTGTGCACTGGGGAGGGATTCCTTCCTGCTGCTGCATCTGCTCTCTGGAAGTCCCTGAAGCCGCTTTAATTAATTGGCTGCCTGCGAGTGCAGCACAACAAACAGTCGATCAGGCCTCCTTTTGCCCCTGTTGTGACATAATTCACCTTTAAATCAGAAGTTTAATTACAGGATCACACTCCCTCATCACGCCCTTCCTCCCAGGAACGGGACAAGCTCTGTCTTGAAGCCTGTCTGGCCTCCAGGACCTCACCTGGGACGTCTGGGAGGTGTGGAGTCACGGGGAGTGAGTGAGGGAGGGTCCTGCTGCAGGGGTGGGAACAGCTGGGACCTGGTGGCCGGGGCAGAGGGAGGCTCCTGCTGGGATGTTCCTGCAGAGCTGCGGGGAGAAAAAACCCCGGGTGTTTCTGCGCCTGGTACCCACAGGGAAGCGCCCCTGCTTTGGGAGCAGGAGCAGCAGCACTGTGGAGCTGACTGGGGGAGAGGAGAGTGGAGTCCAGCTCTGCTGGAGGCCAAGGCAGAGCTCCTGAGCTGGTGTTGGAATCCTGGCACCTCCGCCTGGTGCTGCTGGATGCTGCCCTGCCTGTCTGAGCTGTTGCAGCCACATCTTTCAACAGATCCCAGGTGGATAACAGCTCCCTCCTTGTCCTGGGATGTCCCCGGCTGGCCGGCTGATGGATCCTCACCATCCAGCTGAGTCGGGGGCACCCAAGCAGAACCTGGCACCCCCTGACACCCCAGAGGGGCCAATCCTCCTCGCCCGCACTCCCTGTGCCGCCAGAGAACCCCCTTGTCTTCCACAGTCCCTCATGCTGTAACAAGCCAAAAACCAGGCTGGTTTTTATTTGCTTTATTATTAAGCTGATGAGGTTATTTAGCCCGTTTTATGCCCCATTAAATTCTGTGTTTGAAATTCTGTGGAGCGCTTTGCAAACACGCGCTCCGCGCCCGCCAGCGCCGCCGCCGGGGTTTGCCTCGGAGCGCCCGCGCCCGTGTTTACTCCCTGGGTATTCTCTGCTTCCCCGGGCTGGTGTGGCTGAGAGAGATGAATGCTCTGTCTGTTATTGTCACCTCTTCTCACTTTTCTTTTCTTTTCTTTTTTTTTTTCCCATGCTCTCATTGCTACTTTGAGTGCTTCTTATTTTCCTTGCCTCTGCGAGAAGCCATAAAATTCCCCAGCCCGTGTGTGGTGTGGTGTGCACTTACAAATTACCACTGAAAAATGAATTGCCTTGACAAAATCTAATGTTTTGTGACACAGCACAAATATGCATTTCATTCTTGAAGAGAAGGAAAAGGAGCTCATTGGAAATATTAAATTAAGCAGTGTAACAGCTGAGAATAATTTGGTTTTCTGCTCTGTTGCTTGTGATTTGGTACGGAGTTTGAGGTGGCAGGGCAGTGCCTGTTTAGAGTGTAAAGCACACAGATGCCTCCGATTTTATTCCTTGCTTTGGAGCAACTTGTTTTCTCTGGTGCTGGCGGCTGGTGCAGCTCAGAGCACAGGTTTTGGGAAAGGTCCTGGGGAAAGGGAGCTGAGGGGATACGCTGTGGCCAGCGTGTGGAAATGTTTTCCATGGTGCTGCAGTCGGTCACAGGAGACCAACACGAGGCTGAAGCTCCCGCTGCTTCTCTGGAGGTTTAGAATAAAAATCCATCCCCGAGAAGAACAAAGCAGAGCAGGCCTGGGTTTGGGAATTCCAGCGAGCAGCCCTGGATCCCCGCTGCAGCGGGGCGTAAAGAAGCCTTTATTCTCCTCAGTCCCCCAGCCCTTTAATTACCTGCAGGGTTCTGCGCAGGGATTCATTCCCAAACCAGGGGCCTGGGTGGCTCCTTGCAGAGCAGCCAGACGTGGAGCTCCCTGGTGTGTCACTCCCCCTTCACCCTGCAGTTCCGACCCTTCCTTCTCCCTCTGTGGCACCTCCAACCCTGCCGTGGGGTGTCCCTGCAGGGACAGGGCTCTGCTGGAGCTGCTGGGCCAGGAGCAGAGCCCAGCAGGGTGTCACAGGCTGAGGGCAGCAGAAATGTGCTGGTGGCATCGTGGTTGGCAGCTGGGCAGTGAGGAGCTGCTCCCTCAGACCTTTCCCTCCCGGGTGCACGGCCCCAAGGCGGGTGTGGGACGGATGTGTGCCTCGGGGTGGGCTTCTCATCACGGTTGCTGGGGTTTATTCTGCAGTGTTAATTATTTATTTATCTTTAAAAGGCATCTGGAAAGGGCCTCCGGAGGGACAGACACCACAAAAGCACTCAGAAAGCAGCACCCCGTGCCCCAAGCAGGCTGTGGGACTGGGGCTGTGCCACAACACGGGATGCTGGTGGGGATGGGGAGGGTGCTGCAGTCCCAGCCTGTCCCCCGCTGGTGGCCAAGCCCAGGGCAGCTGCCAGCTGGGCCCTGGGGACCAGCCCGGCCCCAAGGGCTCCGTGATCGGCTCCGCTTCCCTCCAGCAGGAGCCAAGCACAACCTGCCACTCATGCCAAGGTATCTTTGGCACGGGGATGTGGGTAGAAAACCCACAGGAGTGTCAAAGCCATGGACAGTCTCCAAAGTGAGAGCAGCGTTTGACGGGGGAGAATATGCTTTGGAAAATTGACTTGATCCTTGTTTGGAAGCAGCACTGAGAAGCACACGGAGCCCTCGGCAGACACACACATGCTGCCTTGAGGATCTCTGCACAAAGCAAAGCGCTGGAAACATGTTGTCATCCACCTCCTCCCTCTCGTTCCTGGCAATTGAGTAAATATCCAAGGAGCTGCTTATATCCAAGCGCAGGAAAGCAGCCACCCAGCCCAGCCCCACGGCAGGGACCCCTGCGGTGCTCGGTGCCGCTGGAGTCGGGGGGTTCCACCTCCTGCTTCCCGCCAAGGGCACGTTGGCAGTGCCCCCCTCGTCTGCTGGAGAGGGGCCGGACCACGGGAGGGTGCCATGGGCGAGCTCCACGCTTCCCTGCATCATTCACCACTTGCCAGGAGTGCTGGTTTCTCCTCTCCCGTAGCCAACACCGAGAGCCAAGGACTAGACATGGCACAGCTCGTGTTGTTTTAGCATCCCTCTTCTTAAAAAAAGTAATTAAAAAAAATTAAAAAAAAAAAAGAAAA
>VWZT01005000.1:16650-38759 GCA_013397055.1 Pachycephala philippinensis
AAAGAAAATCTGGACAACTTCCCAGATTGTACATCTGTCCGTATAATTTACACCACGAGGATGAGGAAGTGAGGAGGGCTGTAAACTCTTTCCATCTGTGCAATGTGTGTGATGATTTTTCCATTCCTTCCTCTCCTCCCCCACCGAAGCCCCAGGCTGGAGGGGCTTTGCCAGCAGCGGGCAGCCTGGAGTGCCAGGGCCGGCTCCGTGCCCTGGGTCTGGCTGCCAGGCCTGGGCCCCCTCGCCCCTGCCCCGGCTCCTCCCGTGCCATGGGAGCAACCAGCCACCTGCTAGGAAATGGCACTCACTGAACGTTTTCCTTTAGAACTATTTTGACTGAAAAGGGCGGGGTTTTTTTGACAATTGGGTTCACAGAATCATGGGATCATAAAGGTTGGAAAAGACTTCCAAGAGCATCAAGCCCAGCCTTCAAGTGAGTACCCCCATGCCTGCTAAACCATATGCCAAAGTGCCTGTCCACTCATTTTTTGGACATTTCCAGGGATGGTAACTCCATCACTTCCCTGGGCAGCCTGCTCCGATGCTTGACCACTCTTTCAGTGAAGGAATTTTTCTAATAGAAAACTGACTTCCCTTTGAAAACCTCCAGCTCCTGGTTGGACCTCAGGTGGGTCATCATCAGGAAGCCTCATCGGCCCACCGAGGCTGGGAAATGCCTGCGATGACTCCTGAGGCTGGGTTTCCAACTGATTGCTGGTACAAAGGTTTTTGTTCATTTTTGGGCTGGGTTTCTCGGGGGAAATCCCTGTGCTCCTGGCAGGGGAATGTGGCTCATCGGCCTCAGTGCTGCTCAGCTGCAGCTCTGCAGCTCCATCAGCAAGAGCTGAATGAAGGAGAGGGATGGTGCCACCTCCCAGCGCCCACTCGCTCCCTGGCACACCAACAGCGCTTGGATTTCTTTCACATTTCTGGCGAATCGCTCCTGGGGTGCCGAGGGTTTCTCTGGAGCCCTGGCACTGCAGCCCCACTGAGCATGGGTTCTGGAACACCCTGAGACCACCAGCACTCACAGAACCGCCCCGAAACCACTGACCTGGGGCATGACGAGGGGGTGCCTTGGGGGTGGCCCTGTCCCTGTGTCCCCATCCCACCGCCCAGCACAGGCGATCCGGGGGCTGCAAGGACAGCTGCAAAAACAACCCCCGGTGATGCCGTCTGTGCCTTTCCCCGGGCACCGCGTCCCTGCGCGGGGACCTTTTCCAGGAGGAGCAGAAAGAGGGCTCTGTTCCTGGTTCCAGGAAAAGGCTGGTGCCTTCCATTTCGGGAGGACGGCTCCCTGGCACCGTGTCCCCGGGCTGCAGCCCTGCGCGGGGAGCAGACAAACACTATTTTAACACTATTTATCTTTCCAGGTGCTCTCCCTAACCCCTTCCCCTCCGGCGGCTCCCGATCCGCAGGCAGGGATTGCCCCACGCCCCTCGCTGGCAGCGGAGCGGCACCGACGGGGTTAACAAACATTAATAAACTTTCTGGGTAGGCACCAGGCAGGCGCTTCCTCCGGCTTGACATTCAATTCCGATTGGTGTGACTCATTAGCTATTTATTTATTTAAAGCCACGGAGCTATTTGCAATATTTTTAAGCAGCAAACACAGTGTGTGGGCAGGGAGCTGTTCTGCCTAAATGTTCGGCTCGGTGACACTGATGATAACTTATCAGAATAAATAAGGAATCTTCCAATCATGGGCTTTTTCACCGAGGGAGTGTTTAGTGTGAGCTGCAGCAGAAAGTCATAATGTTTCCTTCTCAGAAACTTTTTACCAGTCTGCGTGTTACATCCAGGTTATATCCCTGTGTGGGCAGCTGCCTGCGTGCTCTCGAGCCCCAATTAAAAATGGAATACATCATCCCTCTGCTCCTCTCCCCAAAACCCTCGCAGCTCCACCAGGTCCCTCCTGGAGCAGCTGCTGGGCTGGAAATAGGGAGAGGAAGGGTTTGGGCAGCGCTGGGTTGGTGAGGGGGGTGCAGGGAGCTCACATGGTCGTGCTTCGAGAGAACAAACTTTCGGCTAATTATAATTTGGACACTTCCCCCCGTTTTCCTGCCAGCAGCAATCTCCCGAGCTCCCATCCCAACCCGGTGGGGGCCTGGGGGTGTGCAGAGGCTCGGATCAGGAACCTGAAAAATCAAACACTTCACATCCCCCTATGTTTTCGAGTTATCTCATTTTTATATAACCCAGCTTGGTACAAATCCAGGAAAAAAAAATCGTTGCCATTATTTCCAGGGAAAATGGGGATTTTCTGCCATTTTGATGTTTAAAATTTCACTTCTTTAAAACAGGAGCCTCTCGAAATCCTGGGAGATGATGCACCAAAGCCCCGGCAGCAGTTTAATTTGTGAAATCTCCCGAAGCATTCCTTCAGCACACCGGGGATGGGAATGTCCCTTCCTGCTGGGCAGTGCTGTCCGAGGGCTGGCTGGGCTGCAGTGACCAGTGCCCTGTGGCACAGGGGGTTCCCCTGGCCCTGCCACCCTGTGAGTGCCACTGGGGCCGTGCCTGCTCCTGGGGCAGGAGAGGAGGGCAGGTCCCCAGGTGTCCGACGTGGATTCTTAGCAATCAGCTTCATTTTTCACTCCAGTTCTCCACATTCTCAGGACTTCCCCCGTGGCCATGCTCCTCCTTACCACAGGACTCAGGCTCAGCCCTGTCCCCGTGTCCTTGTCCCTGTGCCGTGAGCGCTGCGTCCCTCCCGCAGAGCCGGGGCAGGACCAGCCCCTCTGCTGGCTGCCTCCAAAACCGGCTGGATTATTTTGGAGGCGGTTCTGGGGGGTTTAACACGCCCTGGCTGCTGCATTTTTTGCATTCTTCTCTTTTTCTTCTCTCGAACGTTTCCCTCACTGCTGAACAGAGCCGCTGGGGCTGGACCAAGGCAGGGGCTGAGCACAGAGGGGGCTGTGCGGGCAGTGCTGGAGCTGGGAACTGGCAGATGGGGGGGTTGTCGTGAGCTCTGCCCACCACCCCATAATTCCAGTGAGGCCCTGGCACAGGTTTTCCAGAGAAGCTGCGGCTGCCCCATCCCTGGAAGTGTCCAAAGCCAGGTTGGACAGGGTTTGGAGCAACCTGGGACAGTGGAAGGTGTCCCAGCCCACGGCAGGGGGTCGGACTGGATGGGCTTTAAGGTCCCTTCCAACCCACTCCGGTCTGGTATTCTCTGATTCTCTGATTCCAAAAACTCCCTCCTGCCGCAGTGCTCGGTACAAAACTCGACTGTTTTTATCTTCAAACTATGATTATCAAAAAGAAGGGGCTGGATGCCTGGCAGAGAGACTCCCTTTGTGAGCTCCTGCCTGCTGCACCAGTCACGTCACGTTACACCGTGCTTTCAAACACGCCGTGACACGAGTGATGTGAGTGTGACGGGCGGGGGATCCGCCAGCAAACGTGAGGAACCCGATTTTTCAGGGAGCCTTTTTACAGGAACAGCCACCGTGCCCTTTTAACTTGTATTTGTGGATTGCTAAATAAGGCCTGCCCACACTTCAGCGAGCCCTGGAATCAGCTGGTTGCAGTACCTGGAGGGGGATGAGCCGTAGAGGCAGAGGAGGAGGGGAAGTGCCAGAGGAGGTGGGGGTGATCAATGTCCCCGCAGTGCCCACAGTGGGCACCCAGGCTTGGCATTTTCACAGAAACCCAGGATCATTTGAGTCAGGAAAGCCCTTCAAGACCATCGAGTCCAAGCTGTGGCTGATCCCCACTTTGTCACCCAGCCCAGAGCACTGAGTGCCACGTCCAGGCCTTCCTTGGACACCTCCAGGGATGGGGACTCCAAACCTCCCTGGGCAGCCCCTTCCAATGCCTGACCACCCTTTCCATGAGGAAATTCCTGCTGATGTCCAACCTGAGCTTCCCCTGGCACAGCTTGGGGCTGTTTCCTCTCCTCCTGTCCCTGTTCCCTGGGAGCAGAGCCCAAACCCTCCCCTGGCTGCACCCAGGGAGTTGTGCAGAGCCACAAGGTCCCTCCTGAGCCTCCTTTTCTCCAGGCTGAGCCCCTTTCCCAGCTCCCTCAGCTGCGACTCACATTTGGGCTTTTGGGTTGAGCACAAACTCCTGGAAAAGCAGTTCCTGGTGGGATTCTGGGATTCTGGTGCTGGCTCAGACACCTCTGGCTGTGACCTGCCAGCACAGTGTCCCCCAGCAGCCACCAGCCAGGGTCCCACCACGGCTGAGGACAGGAGAATCCCCTTGCTGGGGTTTCTGCAGCTCTCTGCACCACTTGCTCTCGCCCCCCCTCTTCCTCTTGATTAGCAGCTAAAAATCACGGCAGTGTCTGGTAGGACAAAGCCCGTGACAGCAAAGGGAATATTAGGGTCAAGCTTTATTAAGAAAGAAGCTATTGAAATGACATCCTCCAACATATTGCTATTAGGGCCTTGAAGAGTCTTTGCCTCATTAATGTAAAAGGGAGGTGGCAATCTTCCTGATCAACAGTGGCAATTTATTCTAAAGTGTCCATTTTCTGGATGTCAGAGGAAGACTTTTATTTATAATCTTATTTTCAATTCCCACAAAGAACACTTCACTCACGCTCTGGGCAGGTTNCGATTATAAAACGGTGCTCTGCCCACCCCCCCCTCCCCAAAATCCCCCTTGTAGTAGTGTTGACATATGGAAATGAATCAAAATGTAATAGGCATAATTACCAGCATTGTGTGCAGGCTGCAATTAGTGTCTCTTCAAAGCAGACTTGTAATCAAAAGACACCAATAGACAAGGGGAAGGACCGGGCGGCCGCTCCCGGGATGAGGGAGGAAGTTTCCCACCCCTGGGAGCACGGTGGGTCCCTGGCCAGGGTGAGGGTGGCTTTCTGATGGCTCAGTGCCCCCAGGAGCCACCAGGCACCCCTGGCACCCCCTCAGGTGTGAGGGCAGGCTGGGATGTCCAGGGAAGCTGTGACAGCCCCATCCCAGCCAGGCTGGACGGGGTTTGGAACGACCTGGGACAGTGGAAAGTGTCCCTGCCCATGGCAGGGGGTGGAACAAGATGAGATTTAAGATCCCTTCCGACCCAAATAGTTCAAAATTTGTTTGATGAGTCGAAAGAAAATATGAAAACAATATTCAAAAATAAATAGGTGCTTTCTGCACCAGCCATTGCTCTGCTCACCTCAGAACTGGCTTGTAAGAACTTTTGATTTCACCAGTGGTGAAAAATTATTTATTTCTTTCGTGTGTTTTGTCAACTGGAGAATGTTTCACTCACTCAGCTCTGAACGTGAGACACAATCTGGATGTGAGGAAACCCCATTACCTGCATCCCTCCAAACCCCAGTTAAGGTGTAGGGTCCAAGCACAGCAGGTTGACAGTTTTGCAATTCAATTTTTACCTGTCAGAAATGTATCAAGCTGAAACTATTTTTGCAGAAACATTTCTATGTTAATAAGTTTTTGCTTTGAAATAACACCCCCCCACACACCTTTTAATAAGGTTAAAGCATTATCTGGGGCCTCATTGGAAGGGGCTGCTGGGGTTTCATTTTCAAATTCATCTTGTTCCTTAATAGTTTCTCAAAATCAAAGTCAGAATGAAATATTTTATGGCCATAATTCAGCCGACTGCTTTTATTGACCCAAACACCCTCTTTTTTTTTTTTTTTTCCCCAGGAAGGTATTGAGAGGAATTGCTCACATCTGGAGAACAAGAAAAGTCTGGGATTTCCTTTGGGATTCCCTGGTTCTGCCAGGAGCCCTCCCACAGCAGCGGCTCCTCGAGGCTGTGACAGAGTCCTGTGGTGGTGACAGTGACACTGGTGGGTCCTGGCAGGGCACGAGGGCCAGGAGCTCAGTCTGGCAAACACTCTGGGAGTTGTTACTCCAGCTGGAGCTCTGATGGGATGCAAGGGCAGGACCAGCACCTGCAAAGGGTCTGGAAATACTCTGTGCCCAGGAGGAGGGCGGGTGGCACCTGGCACCTTCCAGCACCCGCCGTGCCCTGGCCGTGCTGCTGCCTCTGCAGGGACTGATTTTGGGGTGCAGGGTGACACCAGGCCTGCCTGGTCCCGCTGCCACACTCAGGGTGCTCAGTGCAGAGCTCACCCACCGGCACCAGCACCCCAAGGATGAGGAGGGGGGGAATTTGGGGCCGGGTGCTGCTTTGCTGCTGCAGCCTCTCCAGGGGAGCCTCTGCTCCCAGGGAAGGCTGCTCCGAGAGGGGTGGCTTCTCCCAAGTCAGCAGAGAGATGCTGGTGTCAGCCAGGGAAGGATCAGGCCTGTCACCAGCGGGTCTGTGTAGGAGGACTTATATTTGTTTGCAGGAGCCAGATGGTTAAAGAAGAGAGTGACATAATTTCAAGAGCTGGAGCCATGAAGAGAGGGGGAGAGAAAGTCACGGGGGGGGGAGTGAGACCCCAGGGGCCCCACAGCTATGGGGTGTGCTGGCACTTCAGCTCTGCTTCCTGCAGGGATCCATCCCGGGGTGCTTTGGGACATGGCTCCTGCATTTAGACATCTTTCCTCCTTGCCTTTGGATACACAGGGAAGCTGAACTGCGAGTGGTACTAACGCTGGAGAAGTTATGAGGGCAGAAGTGGTGGGCACGACCTTGTCATCATCGTGAAGTTCATGATCTTAAGTAGCTCTCCATTTATTAATGGAGGAGCCATTTATTAACCTGCTCAATTCAGTTGTGCCAGCATAAATCTGAAGCAGCCCCATGGAGTGTGGATTTATACCCGCAGAACTGAGGGAGAGCCTGGCTGGGGGCTCTGTCCACGGCTGTGGGGACAGCAGGACAGGATGGCTCACAGGACAGGATGGCTCACAGGACAGGTTGTGCCCCACTTTTGTGGGGGCTGGGGAGGAAGTTTCCAATCTCAGTAGCAAAATTAAGCTTAAAACAGCAGCTCAGTACCCACAAACCCAAAAGTCCAGGAGCAGGAATGGTTCTCGTGTAGCGAGTGTGTGCCAGGGCTGGAGCTTGGCTCATCCTTAGCCGAGGGCAAGGATGAGACAGAAGGGATTTGAGGGCATTGGCATTGCTCATCCCCGGCTTGGTCGGGAGAGCTGGTCCCTCGGAATCCCCCTTGCCTGGCCGGAACCACCTGGCACCCACAGCCTTGTGGTCAGCGCTGGGAACCCCGCTGGAACAGCCAGCTCTGGGTGCTGGCCCTGGAGCAGGGAAAAATAAACCACCAGCTACACAAACCCCGCTACTTCCCCCCCAGACAAAGTCTTGGATCTCCTTCCTCCTGCATGGAAGTGGATTTCAACCAGCAGAACATACCTGTCATGTTTTATTGTCTCATTCCCCGGGTTTGATACAGGCTGCCGAGCAAAGGCGATGCCGAGGATGCTGCAGAGGAGGGAAACATTTCCTCTGAAATTTTAACCGTTCCTTTAGGGCTTTGAAGGAGCTGAGCAGGAGACATGAATCTGAATTTAGAATTACATTTTTAAGTCTTAGTGTAGCCTTTTAAAATATCAGAAGGAGCAAGGGTCTGCTATCCTACCATCGGAACCGGGCACAACCTCCTCTTTAAGCGCGCACAAACCCCACCCCGTGACTCGCGGCTTCCTGCCGCCTGCCCTTATCTTCCCTTATCTGCTGCCGTGCGGAGGCTGCTCCGTCTCCGCGGGCCGTGGCTCCTTTCACAGCCTCCGGAGCGGCTCTCGCTATTCCCGTCACGCTCGGGGCTCCCGGCCCCGCTCTTATCGGCAGCCGCACATGGAGCGCCGGGGGATGCCCGCTGCCGCCGCGCCTCCGCCGCAGCCATCCCCGGCCCGAGCCGCGACCCGCGGGGGCTGCTCTACCCCGTTCCTGAGAAAGAGGCATCCCAGCAGGCTGCAGCTGAAAAGACCTCGGCAAATCCTGCGGGAAAACGTCTTTGAAGATGTTGTATAGACGCGGTCGAAGACTTTGTGATGGGGCGGTTTTTGTGCGGGTTCCGGGAAAGCTGAGGTGTGCGCGGGGGGAGTGAGGTCCGGCAAAAACTCCAGCGCTCCCTGAGTGCCGGGACCCCACAGCTCTGCTCGGCATGTGCCAGCAGTGCCACGAGTGCAACCAGTGCCCTGACTGCCAGGACCCCACAGCTCTGCTCAGCATGTGCCAGCAGTGCCACCCCTGAGTGCCGGGATCTCACAGCTCTGCCCAGAATGTGCCAGCAGTGCCCTGAGTGCCGGGATTTCACACCTCTGTTCAACATGTGCCAGCAGTGCCCTGAGTGCCGGGACCCCATAGCTCTGCTCAGCATGTGCCAGCAGTGCCACCCCTGAGTGCTGGGACCCCAAAGTTCTGCTCAGCGTGTGCCACCACTGCCCTGAGTGCCAGGACCCCGCAGCTCTGCTCATCCACCTGTGGGTGCCTGGACTTTCATGCCACTCTGCAACTGGATGGAATACATCAGGGCATTGATATGGTGGTGAAATAACCCTGTACTGGTGTAATTAGCGGTGCTGTCACTTCAGTGTCCTGTAGAAACACACCTGAAGAGTGGGGCTGCGCTCTGAGTGACAAAACACACTTTGGGGCAGGTGTCCCCTCCTGCACCCCGGCCATGATCCACCGCAGAAAAAGAGATGTGCTGGTCCGTGACAGACAGTGACATCACATGCCAGAATCACATCCCCAGATTCTTGGGGGATCAGTGGGGCTGCTGAGCACAGGAACACTCCTCCCCCAGCACGCCCACGCACTCCTGTGCCCGCAGCAGAGCCCGCACACACGGATGCACACGCGTGCACACACACACACACATATGGAAGCACGCAGACCCCCCTCCCGGCTCCCTGTCCTGCCTCTCCCAGGCCGTGCCGGGGGTGTGTGGGGAAGGAAGGAGTGGGCACTCGCGCCCTGCCAGGCGCCCACGCACGCCCACGGCCCATATGGCTCGTGCGCACAGGCTGTGGCTGAACTTGCTTGGGAAGCACTTTGTTCCTCAGACCCTCGTGGGGAAGGGATCTCTGCCCGCGCTCGGGTTTAGCAGTTTTTCCTCCTGTCATTGGCTTCTACAGCTCTGCTGGAAGCTGTCGCTGAAAGGAAACTGAAGTGTTCCCGTGGCCCCTGCCCTGGCGCTGAGGGCTCACAGATCCTTGCTGCTCCCCGATCCGAGGAAATCCCCAATAATCCATGTCACCTTTGACACTTCACACTGCCTTGTAGGTAAAATACTCCAAGACCCTCAGAAATCCCTTTCTACAGTCAGCAGAGACTGACACAAGGAGTTTTTCTCTCCCATCTCAGTTCCTTGGGCTGGCACTGGACATTCCCACGCTGGGCACTAGGGACTGGTCAGCACAGCTCCACTCCAGAGAAGGTCCCAGCTCAACCCTATCGTGTGCAGCCCTGGATTCTGGTTGATTTTAGGATTCAGTTCTCCATCCAGCCCATGCCCCACCATCAGGCTTTTCCCTTTCTCCTCCCATCTCTCATATTTCTCTTCCAAATAAAGGACAGAGTTTCCTTTCTCTGGGTGATTGTGAAATGAGCCTCCCCCAAGCCAGTGGCAAACACGGCATTTCTGAATTTTCCCCAAGTCTCTTCCAGTCTGATTTACATCAAACCTTATCTTTTTTTTCTGGTTTTCTGTCCATCTGTGTATTTATTCCAAGGTCAAAAGGGATTTTCAGACCCAGCAATCTGCCCGAAATCTCAGTCTGTGCATCTCTACAGACCCAAAGGCTTTGGGGGGAGGCCAGGAGCTGTGACAGGAGATGGAACCCCCAGGGGTGGCAGGTCTGGGGTCCCACTGCCCACCCTGCCCTGCACAACCACAGAGCTCCCCCAGACATTGCACTGGGGCAATGTGGGAAGAAATCTAATCTCCTCTTAATTTTCTTAACTAGTATAAATTTCTAAAGAAAAGACATTTGGAAGCGAAATATCAAAATGTGACATTTGGAAAATGCTAAAAAGAACATTGGTGCATTATTGAGATACTTCATTTCAATTTGCTTTGGAATTAAACTTTGTCAAAATCGCAGGTCGCTGCGGGAGGTCTGTTCCCATAAAACAGCAATTTCCAAAGAGATGGTTTCTGGACTCACAATTTTTGACCATCAGCAGTGAAATGGCCTCAGAAGGGAGGGTGGGAGCCAGATGTGCACCCAGCTGTCCTGCTCCTGAGGAGATGTGTCTAGGCTTCGGCCCTGGCAGCCTCTGGCTCTGCCAGTCACATCCTCAGCAGCCCCAGTGAGGAAGAACACACTGATTTGGGAAAAAACCCAGCTTTTCCAGAAAGATGGATCATGGATTTGGGCTCCAGGATGCAGCACAAATCCCATCAACCTCCAAGGGTGTTGCAGTTCCACTCAGTGCTCACAGGGACAGTGAGTTTTGCTGGCTTTGCTCAACATCGCTTCCTAAAGCCAGTGTAAGTCTGTGGATTTGACCTCTTCCATTCCAGATTAGAACGGTTTAAGCCACGCTTAAACCCATGGCTGAGTTAACCAGCACAGAACAAGATAAATTTGGCTCTGTTTAAGGTAATGTCTGTGTCCCACAGCCTGTGCCAGCCTGGCAGTGAGTGCTGGCTTCCCGGGAGGGAGCACCAGGACCACATTCCAGCCCAGACTTCACCAAACTTAGACATTTTGACTGGGGAGCCTGAGCTCTGCTCAGACAGCCCACCATGCACTTGTGTGGCTGGAATTATCCATGATCCCTGGAAGATGCTCCCATCCCAACAAGTAAATGGACTCATTCCTGCATTTACCTTCATTTCAGCACATGTGGGTCCCAGGGCCAAGCCTTGCCCAGCTCTGGGTCTCCCCCCAACCCCAGCACTTGCAGGGATCACCCCACATCTCTGCAGCTCACCCCCTTCCACGTGCACCAGGATCACGGCGACATGCTTAGCATACCCTACCAAAACCTGAGGTTTCCTTCCCCCCTCATCCCATTGTTGGGCTATTTGTGCAGGTTAATCCATTATTTTGTGGTTGTTGCTGCCTGTCTGCAGCAGGAATGGGAGCAGAGCTGGCAGTGGAGCCGCTCGCACCCAAAGGCAGCTTTGTGCAGTCAGCAAAAAGGCGGCGGAAAATGACTGTTCAATGAAATCACATATTTTGGGTAAACGTTGCCTGCTGAAAGAGCCGGTCTCTGCATTAAACTGGGTGGCAGGAGGAGTTGCTGTGAAATCATCGTGGGGATTAGATGGAAAAGAGCATTTTGTGTTTAAGTGCTGATTAAAAAGCAATATGTTAGCGAAAAGCTTTGCACCAAGTGGGTGACTCCTGTCCCTGCTGCTCGGTGACTCTTGGGGATTATCGTGATATGCCCCATGAGCTCTCAGCACAGGAACTTCACCGTTTCCCAGCCCCTGGGTCGCTCGCTGGGGTTTTTGCTGCATTTCAGCGAGGCCCTTTAGGGTGAAATTAATTCAGTTTAGCAGCCAACAGGCTCCAAATCGATTCATTCTGCAGCTGGGATGGTTTATGGGCAGGACGGATGGTCTGCAGCACACGGCTCTGTGTCTGCAGACACCGACAGGAAACCTCGGGGGAAAAGGGATCCACAGAACTGTCCCTTTCATGTTTGGGAATAACAGTTATTTGGCTGCTCAAAAGGCTGCCAAAGCCTTGCAGGAAAACCCTGATCCCAGCCGTGCCAAGACCCCAGGAAGGCAGAGAAGAAAAAGGACGTGGGTGGGTGTGGCGTGGGTGGGGGACAGCACCGTGGGCCGGGATTTAGGGTGAGAGGGAGGGGACGGGGGGGGGACACATGGTGTAGAAGGTGCAGAAGGCACAGCCAGGGCAGAGACACCTTGCTCTGAGCCATCGCTGCTGTCCATCCCCACCTGGCCAGTGGCTTTTCACCAGCAGTGGGAGAGCTCTGGGACCCTCCTGGATGCCGTGGGACCCTCCTGGGTGCTGTGGGACCCTCCTGGATGCCTCAGGAAGGAGAGCCCACGGGGGCTGGGAGCAGTGCCCACCGTGGGGCCAGCCCTGTCCCTACTGGCAGCCCGGCATGGAGGGAGCTGTGCGGCCCGGGCAGGCTCCAGCCGGTCTCTCTGAGCTCATTCACCCCCAAAATCTGGGCTCGGGACAACACTGCGGCCACCACCCTGCAGCCCCCCCTGTCCTGCCCCAGTGCCACGCGTTGTCACTGCCCCTGGGAGCTGCGGCGGCTCCGTGTCCCCGCAGACAGACACACGGACGGTCCGCACGTCACCTGCGCTCCCGGCAGGGTTTGGATCCCGGCTCTCCGTTCCCCACCCTGCTTCTCAAATGCTAATGTAGCTTTTGATGTACACGTCTTCATCCTTCAGCAGAAGCGGGATCCAGCTTTGGACAGGCGCAGCACCGTGCCGACGGCGGCTTTGCAACAGGAGCTGCCGTCCTGTTCCTTGACTCGATCCCAGCGTTTTGTCATTTTTGAGGAAATAACAAACTTGAAAGTATTCGGCTTTGGTGCAGCAATTGCAGCTTAATTGCACGTCTCCTTCTGCCCACACAAATGCTGAAAAGTGACTTGGCAAACTTTAAAGGCAATCCAGGACTGAAATGGGGAGGCTTGACAAGCCAGCATTCATCAGCTCTGACTAACGCGTCTGTACTCTCAAACCTGCTGCTGTTCCTGCGTTGGCCTGACATCTTGCTGCCCTCAAAGAATTTCTTTTGAGTCTCAATCAGCGGCTGCCGTGTGGCTGTGTCTGAAAGGTCCCCCCAGCGCTTCAGCTGCCAGGTTACCCACAAACCATTCCTGGGGCGGGGGCTGTGTTGGCCGTGCCCTGGCAGGAGCTGGGGTGGTTTTGCTGCACAGAGAAGATGGAGTGGGCAGATGTCCTGGCATGTCACCGGTGTTTGTGCTGGTGGCGTTCCAGAGGACACGGCTGGCAGCGCAGCTCCGGCCCCGCTCCCCGCAGGCTGGAGGCAGCTGCCTCCCCAGGAGACCCCAGCGCAGGTTGGGTGGCTGCGGGTTCGGGGAGTCTGCAATGTCTGCTGGAAACCTGAGCTGCAGCAAGTCCACAGCTCCCATGAGGGAATGGCTGGGGGGGCAAAGGGGAAGGGGAAACGGAAGGCAGAGTCGTGGTCCCGCAGGATTTCCAGTACCGCGGGTGATGGGAGATGCTCTGGTCTGGAAGCAGCAGGTCCCCAGGACAGGGCTGTGCCTGAGGGCAGGGGCAGGGGCAATGCTGGGATTGCTTTGCCTCCCCACCCCCCTGCTGCCCCTGGAGAAGCCACTTGGCGCTGCCGACACTTTTCCCTGCTCAGCTGCCAGGTCTCCTGGAGGAGACAAGAGGAGGAGTGAGCCGGGATCAGCGGCTGGTGGGAAAGCGTGAGAAAGGGGTAAAGAACCCCCAGAGGACAGGGAGAAGGAGTCATACAACCACAAGAGACCTTGTGGTTCTTTGCTCAGCTTCAGGAGCATTTCCTGGGTCTGCTGCTTCATCCAGCCCCCCTTCCTCGGGTGCTGGACAGGCAGATTCTGATCCAGGTGAGCCAAGGCCAGGTGGGAGATGGGATGGAGCAGAACCAGTCCAAGGGGGCAGCACCAGCCCTGAGCCTCCAGTGGACATGGCAGTGAGGGAATCACAGCCCCAGCTCACCGTCCCAGGATGTTTGGGATCAGCACAAAGTTCAGGCACGCTTGAATTCATTATTTCTCGAAGTGCCCCTCATGGCTGAGCGGGGTTTAGCGTGCACAGCACGTTGCCTACACTTGGCATGGGAAGCATTGAGTCTACAGGCTTCTGCAAGGAAAATATTTAAGATTTCTCAGCAAATGGTGCATGCAGCTTTTCAGGAGGATGTTTTGCTCTTTTCCCCATGATCAGACTCATCCGGCGTGTTCGAACAGCGGCCTCATTTATACACAGCACTGGAAGGAGCGCGGGGAGGGGGTGTTCTCTCCCTTCAGAAACAGCACAATTTACCAAAGGACAGGAATTATGTAAAGCAACAGGATTTACTCCCAGCCCAAAGTCTGTAAACAGTGTGAGATATGCTGCATGGAGCTTCTGCAAAGATAACGGGGAGGGGAGGCCCCTCGGTTCGTTTTGTGAATGAGCAGCTCGGCGGTGGCTGTGGGGTTTATTCCGCTCCACAGTGTGAGCACCGTGCTTGCCGCGTGCTCGGGAATGAGCAGCCGAGGAAATAGATCTTTGCTGGAGGCAATTGCTTTCCCAACAGTGAGAGCAAACACCGTGCATGGCAGGCTTAGAGGATATTATTTTAATACCTTTCTTCTCGCTGCAGAGCAAGGTGGCTGCGTGCTGGGGCGGGCACGCCGGGTCACCCCCTGCTCCCCACGCTCCAGTCGCTGTCAGGCTGGGCTGTCACAGTGGGGGCAGAATCCCCCCTCAGCCCTCACGCTGTGACTGTGCTGTCTCACCTGATGAGGCCATTTGAAGTCCCTGCTGGCTCCTGCCCTGGCCCTGGGAGCTGTACCCTCAGCCCTAGCTCCAGGGCCTTCCTGCTCCCCCCATCCTTGCTTCTGCACTCCTCCAGCCGCCTCCTCACACGAAGCAGCTTCTTGCCACGCTCTCCAGAAGTGAAAATCCAACTTTCTGAAAGAGCATTGCAGTTCTGTGTGCATTCTGCGTGAGACTAAAACCAGCACTTTCCAGGAGAAATCTGCTGGGATGATCTAAACCTGCTGGGGACAGGGTGGGTTTAGGAGCATCGGAGAACAGCAGAGATTCGATGCAGGGGAAGAAGTGGGGACCTGCAGTGTAGGGTCTGCGCAGGGGACCATGCACCAACTGCCCCTCTTTCAGGGGGTTGTGCATCCTTCTGCCTTCTGCCAGGAGCAGGGAGGATGCCCCAGAGATCCCCACTCTGCCCCCTGCACACCAAACCCCAGAGCTCTCCTGGGGGCACTGAGAGGTGCCTGTGCCACAGGAACCCCAACCAACACAGACGAAACTGCTGTGATCCTCCCCAAAACTGCAGCAATGCCTCAGTGCTGGTCACCTGCCCAGGTGTGGGGCCGCTGGCAAGGCCACGGGGGCACACAGGGCTGGCAGCTGGCTCTGCCCGCAGAGCCGTGCCTGGCTCCTCCAAGCCTCCCCGTTTATTTGTTCTACAGCAGCTTGAAACCAAATAGGGTTAATAGCCCTCCCTGTGTCCTAGTGAGATGAAACTACCATTGGGAGACCCAGGACAATTTTTATATAGGATTAGAAAACAAAAATCAATATTTAATTATCTGTAAGCTTTTTGTGTCACTGCATCCTTAGCTTGCTAACGGTGAGTGCCGGCTGCCAGCAGAAAGTGAGTCATTAAAGGCGCAGTATCTTTTACTGGCCCGTTATGGGAGCACAGTAAATAGAGCACATTATCACTCCTCACACACCTGCACGGTTATTTATCTTTACAATCTCTATTTACCTATATTTATGGCGGGTTTCTCCTGTATATTATATGGCCAGGTTAACTTTAATGGGCTTCATTAAAACAGGCACTTAACAAAACTTGGGGACATCCTTGTTTGGACAGACAGCAGGAAACCGAAACGGGGGAAGGAGGAGGAAAAGCACTTTGTGTCACCGAGTCCCCACACTCGGGAGATGAAGGGTGGCTGATGGAAACGCTGGTGGCTTCAGGGCTGTGTCACCAACTGGGGCTGTCTGGGACCCACAGCCATGGTGAAGTGAGGGGTTTGGGGAGGGTCAGGGCTGGGAGGAGGAGGAGGAGGAGGATGGAGCCTTCACTGGGTGCTCAGCCCCAGGGTGTCCCCCTGTGTGGGGAGCTGAGGGGCTGCTCAGGGTTATCCCTGTTGCAGCTTTTCCCCTTATGTGAGTCACAGCCACAGGGGACAGACGGACAGAGTGCCCAGAACTGCTCCTGCTCTGCTCCTCTCCTGTTCCCCTTCTCTCCTGCTCCCGTTCCCCTGCTCTCCTGCTCTCCTGTTCCCCTGTTCTCCTCCTCTCCTGCTCTCCATCTCTCCTGCTCTCCTCTTCTCCTTCCCTGCTCCTTTGGGTCCATCCTGTGGTTCTGTCCCTGCGGATCCTCCGCCTCCATCACCCCGTGCCCATCCACCTGTACTCGCCGTGCCACGGCCCGCTCAGAGCCACTCAAAAGGTAATAAATAAATACCCTGGGAAACGAAACCTTCCCCCTGTGGCGAGGGGAACGGGCAATTAGCGGGTCTTTTTTTGCTGCAGTAGTTAATTTTTTACAAGCCTCCCTTATTTTCCCTGTTTCCCCTGGTTAATAATGACTCGCAGCCGCTTACACCATAAATAAGTTCCACAAATTTCGCAGATGCACCGGGCTGTTTAAGCAGGGAAATTGAGCAGCATATGTCTGAATGGTTAATTGACTTAATTGCTGTTAGTTGGGCTATTAGCACACTTGATCCACCCCAATGACCGCAATACTTTCTTAATGGTGTTCATTTTATTTGGATGCCAAGCTCCAGTTACCATTACAGGGAAATTTCCAATTGCTGATTACCTCATAAATATATAATTGTAGTCATAGGCTAAATAAAGCCAACAGGCATTAATAATGAACAGCGTTTGACTAAGAGCCTTTAAAGGATGATGGAAGTTTCTTTAAGGACCTCAGCTATTCTTGAAATGTAAATAATCTTTCATGCTTCTATTTTTAATGATGCTGCATCCTTTTTCCAGTCGGCATCAAGCACCAAGAGAGGTGCTCGGTGCATCCCACATCCAGGTAATGTCCAGAGGAAACAACCGGGAGCTCTCCCGGTTCCAGGATCAGTTCTCAAGGGATGTTGAGGTTATTCCTTTCAGGCAGCCACAAGCGTGTGAGTGACCACTGACTCCAGCCTCTCATCCAGCATTTCTGAAAACAGCTTATCCCGCTCCCTGGCTGCAGGGAAAGGCAAAATCAAAGCACCCCCAGGTCAGGTCCTGCCCTGCCCATGGGTGGGGGGGACACAGGCGAGGGGTGCTGTGTTTGCCACGGGTGAGGCTGCCAAAACCAGGTGAGTGTGTCACTGCATTCAGCACCTGTCACCCTGGAGAGGATGGCTGTCACCTCCCTGAAAAAGGCAAGGATGGCCCTGAGAGCAGCACCCATGGCAAGGGTGGGTGACCAGGACCCCGCTCAGGACCAGCCTGGCTGCAGTCCTGGGTCCAGCCACCCCCAAATGAGTTGAGAGTGTCACCAGACAAACAAATAACCAAAAAACCACCCCTACCAGTGCAGATCTGGCACTAAGGGCAGGTGTGATGTATCCAGAAGAGGACCAGCAAGGGAGAAAGGGCCCTTTCCAACTCCAGCATTGTTGCTGGCTCTAGAGACAATTTAATTATCCCAGGCTATTCTTAAGTGACCTAGTCAAATGAACCTGCCCAGCTCTGTCCACAATAATTACCCACGATTTGCTAATTCATGTGGAGAAGAAATTACTCCTTGATAGTCTGTTAATCTTTGATTCCCAACCATGAGCTCATTTACTCCAGGCTTGTTCCCTACTGGCACCAAACGGAGAGCATTGCATTAGTTATTTTCAGCTATTAGGGAACTGGTTATAATTAATGTTGGCTTTGACCATCGCCTGGTTTTAGGCAGATTCCTTGGGATGCTGGAATGGGTGGAGGCTGTGTCACAGCCACGTTTCTGGGATTTGGGACCATCCTGCACATCCTTGTGGCAGGGTTGCTTGGGATATCCGGCAGGGCTGGGACAAGGGGGACCAACCCTTGGGTCATGGACACGGGGAAGAGGGGACCCCACACCCTTGGATGTGCGGGGTGACGATGGTCCCCACATCTGTGGGCAGCACCCCACCCTCTCCCTCATTGCCACAGGGGTGGGAATGTGTCACCCTGGCTCTACACGTCCCAGGGGACAGGGAGGGCACGGGGGATGGCATGGGGAACTCTGCCACCGTCCCACTGAGGAGCTGTTTCCCATTTCCAGCCTTTCTGCCCATTTTTATGGGTGTTGCTGTGTGATGGGAAGCTGGTGAGTCCCTGGATGTGTGCAGGGGTGGGGGCTGTGAAGAAAGGAAAAAAATCAGGAGAGAGGAGAAGAATTTTGAGGAACAGGAGTGTGAAACACCCTCCTGCCTGAGCTGCTCTGCCTCCAGTGCCAGGGTCCCTCTGCACCCCAGGGCAACCCCCCAGTGCCTTCCCTGGGGCCTTGGGGAGGAACAGGGGCTGGAAGAAGGTGGGTTTCACCCATTCCCAAGGGTTTCACCCATTCCCAAGGGTTACAATTCCCCCACCCTGCCTTGCTCTCCTGGGACCTTTCCCACCAGGATCTCCTCCTGCAAACCCACCAGGGACTGGTCCCTGTGTCACCAGGAGCTGGCAGGGACCCCCTCCCTGCCCACCCCTCATCAGATGGGGGTGAACTCCTCTCCACCTCCCCTCCACCCTCAGCTGGACCACTGACACCCCTGGCAGGACTGATGGAACCTGCAGTGGGGGTCAGGCCGCCCTCCAGACCTGCAGAAAATGAGAAGCAGATGTTGCCTCAGCAGAGGAAAGGTCTCGGGATATGAAATAGTTTCACCTGGTGCCTTCATCTTCTGGAAAATCACACGTGACAATTCCTTTTGAAAATGATCAAAGCCAGGCACGGCGTTTCCTCTCTCCTCGCCGATCTACTCCGCTCTGTTTTATCAGATGGAGTTTAAAGCAAGAGCATGTTTTATTTTAAAACAGGCTTTAAAAATATTCTGGCCTTTCGGCTTGACCATTCAAACCATCTGCATTCCTCTGTCTCAGATGTTGGCCCAGAGAAGAGGAGCGGTGTTAACAATAAGCAAAAGTACCTAATAATCAGTTTAATACAATGCTGCACAATACTTATGGAGTTGGCATTCCCAAAGTTATTACCAGAAGCCAAATCTTAATCCTTTTTAAGTTGGGGGGAAAATGGATCAAAAATTAGAATGATATCAAGCATAAAATAATCTTCTGTCTGTATTGCACTGATAAAAAAAAAATAGAATATATAATTACCATGTACAAACTGCTTATGTTTGTGATTATATGTTGCTGCCATCTCCAGGTCCTCGCGGTAAATGACTTAATTGGGTTGTCCTGATGTATGGATGGAGAGCGGGAGCGTGGGCTGGATCTCACAGGGATGTGTGCTGCATCCCTGCACCGGGGACAGGGAATGCCTGAGACATTCCAGGAGCTTTGCTCCTCCTGGAGATGCTGCAGAGGGCGAGAGGGGCTGCTGGGCCCCCTCTCAGGGCTGGGTGCTCCCACCTGGGTGGCTGCTCCCTGTGCTCCTTTTTTCCTCCTCCTTCACAATTGCCATATCTCACCACAGATTTTTTATTTTCCTGGATATTTATGAGTAGAGTGAGAAGAAATTCTGGCAGAGGAATGGAGCTCTGGGACACTGATGGCACGGGATTTTGGAATTTAGAAGGTGCCTCGTGCCTGAAGGGCCATTGAATCAACAAGGAAACAGGGAGGGAAGCACAAAGGATCCAGTGCCCTGTCTAGACACTAAATGTACTTGGAAATCAAGTCATGGGATTATCTCCACAGAGGAGCAGACTGGGCAGGCATAAAACCAGCGTTCAGGGCTGAAAGGAAGTTGTGAGAAATAAAAAACCAGCTCAGAAAGCTGGCAAAGGGAAAAGGCTGGGGCTTCCCGTGGCTGTGAGCGGCACCCAGATGGATGAGGCACTGCCTTGGGAAGGAAAACGGGAGACGAAATTTCAGGGGATGAGAGGAGCATCTTCCATTGGCACACACACACACACACACACAGAGGAAAGATAATGGGGAACAGCCCGACCTCGGGAAGGAATTGTATCCGTGTGAGGGATAAATGACACCAGGATGCTCCCCAGGCAAAGGGGACACCCAGAGATTCCCTGGATGGTGGCTCCCATCTGCACCTCTGTGCAGCACAGGGAGTTGTGTGTGACAAAATCTCTGCCCACGGATGGCCCAGGAACAAGCAGGGCGTGTGTAACACACCAGGGTTTGGGGATTTTTGATGTCTAAAAATGCATCATTCGCTTTCAAACCACAGTACCCCTCACAGCCTCACGCTCCTGTTTGCTGCCCACTGTAGTTATTACAACTGAAGAAAGAGATTTTTTATTTTGTGTTTTTTTTTTTTTTTTATATTTGCTAAATTTAGCCATTTTTCTGGTGAGGACAGTCAGCAGCACAGAAAGCAATGCTCTCAGATAAGTTCATCCTTCTCAAAAGCCTTTGGTGTCATTTAGCGAGGAATTTTTGCTCAGAAGAACATTTCAATGCAAATGATGGCCATTACCACAATTAAATATTTATTTTTTTGCCCCCAAATGCAAAGATAATTTCATAACTGACTCAGGAAGGTGGGCAGCCCGTGGCAGGGGGTGGAACAAGCTTTAAGCTCCCTTCCAACCCAAACCATTCCATGATTCTGTGGTTCTCTGATTCTTTGACTCTGCTCTTAACCTGCTATTCCAGAGACTCTGACTGGTTTCAAGTTCTTGGGCAGAGAATTTTTCTTAATAGCCTCTAAACCTGCAAATCGATACGTGAGGTTTGCTAAACAATTCAGCCAAATCAAAGGTATATTTTGAACCTGAAAAAAGTACTCTCTGCACTTTTCACCATTTACCCAGCGCTAATATTTACCTGGAATTAATTCTGCTCCTTTCCCAACCCAGAGCCTCCCTGCTGGGGGGAAGCTCTCGTTGCTTTTATGGGGTGAGAACATTTTGGATGGACATAATTCATTCTCTGATTTCCCAGGGTCCGAAATCTATTTGGCGTAAAAGGTCAGAAGAGTTTTCAGTCATGCAAACAAGCTGCCAAATATAGGCGGCCAGAAAATGTGAATTCAGTGAGTTGGACAATTAACATTTAAGCTAAATTAAAACTGGAAGTGGTGAGGGCGCATGAGCAAGAGTTGTGCCCACCACGTGTCTCCAGGCTGGCACAGCACAGCCAACCCAATCCTTCAGTCCCACCTGCTGTCGGGTGGTTTATCACCGATAAACTCCCAACAGTTTATGACCAATAAATCAATAATTTGAGTTAACACCTTTGCAACAAGTTTTGGCTACTGCATCACAGACTTGTCTAAAATACAGGGGAGATCAGTTTGGGGCACTGCTTCCCGTGATGTGATTCCTTTGGCCATGCCAGGCTCGACTGGCACAGGGATCCCAGTGTCCCTTTGTCCATCCCATCTTCCCTGTCACTGTCCTTGGATCCTTTCAAGGTGGGAGGGAGCTGGTGGGTTCTGGGCCGTCCTCCTTCCCTCTTCCGGACCAACTCAATCTCCTTTAGTACCCTCACCTCCACCTGGACTCCTCTGGCAGCAGGGATGGGGAATTCCCTTCTGCCTTCCCTCTGGTTGGCTTTTCCTTTATTCCACTGTGGCACCACCATGTTCCCACTGCAGCTTTCCCCGTTGTGATCTGGGAATCTTTCATTTCCCCCCATTTTTGCCAGGCACATTTGAGCTGACTCCGCTTTTCTGAGCCGTTCCTTGCAGCACATTTGGGGTTCAGTGAGCCAGCCCAGGCTGGGCCAGCATCTCCCTGAGTTTTGGGGTTTGCCACCACCCTCCAGACTGCTGCCGTCTTCTGAACAGAGCCCCACAGCCGGCAGAGGAGGGATGTGCTCCCTGGAGCCGCCTTTGCGTGGGAGAAATGCCACACGGCGCAAGCATCTCCTCCCCGGTGCTCAGCAAGGTGGGGCCGAAGGAGACAAGGAGGGACCCTTTAATGAGGGGGGTGTCTGAAGGACTTTGTGAATGGACTGGGAAAGTCGTGGGCTCGGGATCGCGTTGCGCCCGCTGAAAGAACCCCGTAAATGGAGTCATTCTTGGTGGCAGAAACTGATCCGCCTCCCGGCTGAGAGTCATGGAGATTAGGCATTAATTGAACACGGGCTCCGAGGGGGGAGACAGAGCGGGGTTAGGGTGGGGAGGCAAGGGAAACATTAGAACGGGAGCACAGAGAGAGGCTGTTAATAAAGACACAAGGGCAGCTGTGCACCGAGCGTGGGGGGATATAGGATTTCAAGAGCCGGGCTCCTCTTTCCACTCAGAGCTACCTTTCATGGGATGTAACCTTAGGAATCAACCCCGGAGCCAGCGCCGCTCTGGCAGCACCGCCCTGGGGACGGGGACAGGGACAGGGACAGGGACAGGGACAGGGACAGGGACAGGGACAGGGACAGCCCTGCCCGGTGAGGGGGGGTCTGGCGGCACTGCCCTGGGGATGGGGGCACGGACAGGGACAGGGACAGGGACAGG
>VWZT01005000.1:38860-54131 GCA_013397055.1 Pachycephala philippinensis
GGACAGGGACAGGGACAGGGACAGGGACAGGGACAGGGACAGGGACAGGGACAGCCCTGCCCGGTGAGGGGGTCTCTGGCAGCGCTGCCCCGGGATCTGCACGGCTGCGAAGGGAATTGCATCCCTTGCTTCCCACCCACCCGGGACCTCGGGATTAATGGATCGGGAGGGGGGTGATGAGCAGAGTGCTTCGGGAATGGGGAGGGTCACGGGGAGCCGTGCCCAGCACGGCTGGGGCTGGGTTTAATCTGGAAGTCGCGGCGAGACAATGAGTTTTCCTCGTCAGAGCTTTTCAGTTCATTACTCTGCCTCTCTCTTTTCTGCAAATAAGTAAATGCACTTAACAGGTTGCTGCAGGTCACCTAAGCTCCCTGTCGTGTGTGCACTCTTATCCCCTGGTAATTGCAAAGTGCTGCTACCGATCTGAAATGTCAAAGAAGTGATTTAAATAGGAATTTACATTTGCCGCAAACGCGGGCGGCACACACGGGCGGGGACTGCAGCCAGCTGCCACCCAGCACTGCCAAACGGGGGGACTGAGCTGGAATTCCCACCCCCACGGGTGTGTTGGGATGTCCAGGAATTCGCAGAGAAGATAACGAGACTCGGAAATGATCCTCCACTGGCTGCAGGTTGGGGAAATCACAAAGGCTCCTCAGAGCCTTTAACCTCCCTTCGCCCAGGTACGAGAGGATGACCACGGTTTGCTGGTTGGAGCGGAGGGGCTTAAAGCTGTAGGATCCTAGAACAGTTCGGGTTGGAAGGGACAGTAAAGATCATCTCATTCCAACCCCCTCACTTCCACAAGGCTCACACAAAGCTCTTCCAAAGGTGTGGCTTCTCCCCAGCTCTGCACTGGCTGGAGATGGATCAGGGTGGAACGAGCTGGATGGATCCCTGTGTGCGCCTCCAGCCACTCCCAGAGCTGCTGAATTCCCCACAGACGTACAGCCCAGCTGTGATCCCGAGTGTTCTGTGTGTTTGGCAGCCAGAAGGACACCCTGGGAAAAACCTGGAAGCAAACTTTCCATTGGAAGTGGTGATCCCCTGCTGATTGCCAGCCTGAGGAGAAACAGCCAGAGATCTGGGCAGTCCCTGCAGGCGTCGTCCAGAGCCGGGATGGTGCTGCCCTTCTTGCAGCGTGGGTCCCCACTTGTTTTCCCTCCCCGAATTTCAGGATCACTGAGAAAATTGCAAGCAAAATTCCCACTTGTGGTCAACCTACGTTCCAGCACTGCTGGGAGCCACGGTGGTCCAGTGCTGAGGGGCACCAGTCTGTTCAGATAGCCCTCACACCCACAAATCCAAACTTTGGAGACACGGACTTTGCCACTTTGGCATCCAAAGGGCTTTCATTAGCGCTTTGCTGTGGCTCCGATACGGCGGATAATGTGGGTTTCCCAGTGGAGCGTGCATTTCCTCAGGCACGTGGAGAGCTGGCACTTTTCCCTTTCCTCCTCTCTCACACTTTCCACATGAGCAGTCCCGGCAATACGCACAAACCCATTTAGCAAATGGATTTTTTTTCTTGTGAAGTGCTCAAAAATAGTCGCCCTTTATTATTAAAGATGATGATGGGCGTTTCATGACTCAACAATCCGAGGGCGAATCTGCACCCGGGATATCAATAGAGAGCGTAAGCAACTGCAGCAATCGATAGTTCAAGTATATTTCTGTATTTATTACATATTCAATCGACTAAGCCCTGCTCTTTTATCAATACATTAACTGATAATAAAACTCTGTTTGCTATAGAAAATATTGGACACTGTATAACAAATAATTGAAGCCTGGTGTGTGTGAGTGTCGAGGCACAGCAGGAGGGAGCAGTGCAATACCCTCCTGGTTATCCCACCTTGTTTGATTAAAGGCAAAACAGAACGCCACAGATGAGACATTAAAAACATCTCGTGCTAATACAGAGCTGAAGCCATCAAAGCGGGGAAGATTAAAATGAGCTGGTTCCTGATTTCCAGTGGTGTTTGAAGCTCCTGCTTTGATTGTGCTGCTCCCGGGGATTGTGTGCTCCCAGGCACAGGTCAGGTGTGCAGAGCTTCCCGTTCCCTGTCTCTGCTACAATTTTGGACAGGTCGGGTAGCCCCCAGTGTTCTCTGCAGGTATCTTGCAGCAGGAGAGAGCAGTGGGATTGAGATTTAGATGTTTAGACTGGATATTAGGAAAAATTTTTCCATTGAAAATATTTTCCAGCCCTGGCACAGGCTGCCCGGGGCAGTGGCGGAGTCACTGTCCCTGGAGTGATTTAAAAACCATGTGTGTGGATGTGGCTCTTGGGGACATGGTTTAGTGGTCTTGGCAGTGCTGTGGGATGGACTCGATGATCTTAGAGGGCTTTTCCAAGCAAAAGGATCCCGTGATTCTGTGATTCAGACACATTTTACCTGGGACAGGCACTGAGTCTCACAATGTTCTGGCTGAAGAAGCCTCACTGGATCCATCTGATTCCAGAGAAGGGAAAAACATGAGCTGGTGGGTCTGGGGCTCTCAGACACCCTCGAGCAGGGATATTTCTGACTCGATGGTGTTCAGCTGAGCAGTTGCCAGCTCTTTATCCCTCTCCTTCCAGGAAAGTGTCAGGCTGCAGACAAATTCTGGGGCTTCTTGCTTGCACTCCTTTAGGTACACAGGGATCCTAAACAGCCAGGAAGGAGCTCGTTACAGTTTGCAGGACAGATCTGAGCAGTCTGGGACAGATCTGAGCAAACCATGGTGCTGGGTGTTGATCCCCAGGTCATTGATGCTCATGCCTACAGAGGAATAATCAGGGTGAGTTACAGCTACAGGGTGCAGTGCCTGGTGCTTTGTGTGCACAGTTCTGGATATTCTCCGAATTCAGCCCTTTCTGGGTGGCACCTGAGGGCAGTGGTGTCCCCAGTGCATGTCACCAGCCACGCCACCACCATGCCATGGCCTCTGTCCAGAAGAGAAAGCAGCCAGCTTCAAGTCAAATATGAAAGAAGAGGCCTTTTGTGTCACTTTTAATTAAGCTGGATAGCAAAGCCTCAGTTAAGTGCGAGGAATGTGTCCTATGAACAAACACACTGCATTACAGCCAGTTATATTTTATTTTTATCATTGTTATTATTTATTAGTCTGGAGCCCCAGTAGCCCATTGATCTGCTCCTGAGGAGCCTGAGTGAGGCTGAGCAGTCGTAGATCACCTTTGACAGAGGCTGACACGGGCCTTTTCTGTCCTAAACCATTTACGAGGAGTGTGTGAGCTGTGGCACAGTTTGGCCAGAGAAGGTTTTTGGAGAAGACCAGGTGAAAGCCTGGTCCTGCCGTGGTGTGAGGCTGTGAGGGAGCTGAGCACTGGGGGCTGCTGCATCCCCTGGGATTTTGGTGGTGTCTGAGGGGTGGCCTGGGCACAACCTGGGAGCCAGGCAGGTCAGGGGATGCTGCCCCAGGTAGGTCACATCCCTGGCAAGGATTTTGCTCATGCAGAGAGGTTCAGAGAAGAACAAAGAGCTCTTTTCTTGTCCAGCCTAAGGATCGTGGTAACCAGATCCATGCAGGTGACCTGAAGAAGGCAGGGGGGTCCTGCTGGACCCTGCTCAGGGTGAGAATGGAGCATGGGTGGAAGCAGGGGATGCTTTTTCCTGCAGCTCTGCATTTATTAATTGCCACTGTCCCTCTTTGAAAGCAAAGGGTGGAAATGCAAGCAGAGAAAGCAGGATGCCAAAAAAAAGTAGAAAACCATTTAATGTGCAGAGAATGCAGTGCAAAGGAGTGAGGAAGGGCTGTGGGCTGATCCCAGCCGGCCCCTTTGCACCCAGCAGCTCGCTGCAGCCGTGTTTGCTCTGGGAGCTGGGGTGCCCCAAAGCCAGGCACGCTTTGGCTGTCAGGAAGGCCCTGCTGCCCGTGGCTCCAGCCCAGCGAGGCACTCACACACGATTATCATCTCCCTCGGAAGGGCAGGGAAGCGGCAGCACAGCCCTTGGGGAGAGACCCTCACCCAGCCCGAGCTGAGCTCACACCCACCCTGCCCGTCCCCAAATCTGGGGTGCCCTGGTGTCCCCGGGCACTGGGGTGTGGAGAACAGGGCACACATCCCGTGCTGGGGCCGCCGTGGCCGTGCTCCATGGCCAGAGCAGTGACCAGTCTGTGTCCAGCTGCCTGTTTACATCCCCGTGCTCTGCTGCTTTCCGAGGGGGAGCGTCCGTGTCTTTGTCCCTGCTGATTGCCCTCCGCTTGCTCGTGCGTTTGATCGTTTCAGACAAGCAGCCTTCACCTGAGGACATGTCAGGGCGCTGCTGGTTACTTGTCCAAAGGGGAAAACATTCTTTATCTCCATCAGTAGCTCGTGCTTTCTGAGGCAGCAACACCCGGCGCTGCCGGAGCCGCAGCCCCTCGGGTGGCACGAGATCCGTGCTCTGTGTAGCTCAGTAATTCTGCAGATGTTCTGCACTGACGTGACCATCCCAAGGAATGAAAATCCGCAGTGTTTTCAGAGTGAAAAAGGGGTTTAATTTCCGAGAGAGGGGTTTGCGTGGCAAAGGGGAAGGGCACGCTCCGGCCTGGGGCACGGGGCCAGCTGGCACTGCCCAGCAGCACCTTTGCCCACGTGTCTCTGGTCAGAGGGGGCTGTGGGAGCAGAGGTGACCCGCAGCGGGTGGCACGGAGCCCTGGCCATCACTGTCACAGCTGCTGGGGACACCCCTGCGCTGCCACCCTGCATCACCCTGCCGGGGAGCGGGGGACACCCACAGCTGGCCTCGGGCAGCCAAAGCACTGAGCTGAGACAAATCCGAGCTGCTGTTCATGCCATGAAAACACGGGATTTTCACAGGGCCTTGGGCACAGCTCGCAGCCAGCTCCAGTGATGGAGACAGGAGCTCGTGAGCTGCTTCCTGCCCTGGCTGTGAGCTCAGCACAGCCTCTGCCACTGCCATGAGTGACCCTGAGACTGGCCAGAGCTGGGCTGGCAGCTCCCAGAGCCACAGCTCCGGGGTGGGCAGGGCAGTGGGAGCGGGATGCCCAGCTGGGAGGGATGTGGGATGCACTAACAGCTCTCCCCAGAGCCCCCTGCCCTCCCCTTGGGGGTCCTGGGACAGCCCCAAACACCCCACATGAGCAGGGAGTTGGGCACTCTGTGTGTATGTATGTGTGTGTGTGTGTTTAATAAAATACAAACTTACATTTCCCCTTTCAAATGGAATTAACATGCTTTATTGCCAGCTATAAGAATTATTCCTTAAGGGTAAGAAGTTTATAAAAAATT
The DNA here is from genome assembly GCA_013397055.1 of Pachycephala philippinensis. NCBI lineage: Eukaryota > Metazoa > Chordata > Aves > Passeriformes > Pachycephala > Pachycephala philippinensis. Next base: position 44,100 of record VWZT01005000.1, read on the forward strand.
TAAAGTAACAAAGGCAAACTTATAAAAAATTCATCTTTTAGTAGTGATTGCTCTATAAAAAAAAGAGTAGGTTTAAGTGAGAATACAAAATTCGCAGAATTAATTATGTAAACAGAAAAAAAAGGCACAACAGCTGAGAACTAAACTAATTAGCAGCAGAGTGGCCCTGCTGGTGGCAGCCTGGGCTGCGTGAGAGTAACCCACAGTGACACTTGTGTCCTCGAGTTGTTTATAACACAGCTCTGCTGAGGCTCAGAGCAGCGCTGCCTTAAAAACCCAAATGTGAGTGTGGGGAGCACCAGCTTTTCTCACCTGTGCATCGTGCTGGGATCTTTGTCCCGGGGGTGCTGCAAGCTGACATTGGCTCAGATTTACCACAGGATCCTCTGGAAAAGCTGCTGCAGGAGTCGGGCAACCCATGGAATCGTGGAATCCCAGACTGGCCTGGGTTGCCTGGCCAAGAGTCCCAGAAGAGAGAGAGAAAACCCCAGATCCCCATGGAGGGAGTACCTGGAGGGAAACCCCAGCCCTCCCCTGAAGCTTCCAGGCCTCCAAGCCAGGACAAGGCAGTGACCAAAGCCTCTGGACCTTCCCTCCATCCTTCGTGGAGAGCAGAGAAGGGGCAGGAGAGCGGATACAAGGCTGGGAGAAGGAGAACCTCGCCAGGTAGTGCAGGTTGCCACCTTGGCTCGGTCTCTGTCCCTCTTCTTGGGCACAGCAGCGTCCCCAGAGCACCCCCGATGCTGACCCCAACCCGGGCAGACGTGGGAGGTGCTGAGGGGGGTCACTGGGGGTGTCCTGTGCTGGGTCTGTCCCCACCCACCCCTCAGCACTGTGAGAGCTGGCTCTCTCCCCTGGGGGACCCCAGCCTGTGGGACCTGGTCACCAAAGTCCACGCCTGGCTGTGCTGCCCCAGCCCCCGTGTCCAGATCAGTCGGGTTTAACGATTGCCTTGCTCCATCCCGAGCAGCCAAACGCGAGGGACGGGAGCAGAATGAGCAAGAGCCTTTCCATTCACAGGCACATTAAAGGTGTCATTGAGATGGAAGGCGCTTGCTCGCTCCAGCCTGCGCTTTGCATTATTTTTCACTGTAGGAAAATTTTCAGGAGGAGAAAAGAAACTTAAGGAACACATTTAAAAGTGGAGTTGAATGGAACAGGGCTGCTGGGAATACAAATGCTGCTCGAGTTTCCTTCTGATTCCTTCTGCTGGCTGTCCTCTGCCAGGAGGCTCTGCTGGCCCTGCCCTGGAGGAGCTGCTGGCAGCACAGCTCCCGTGGGTGTTCCCAGGCAGGGACAACGAGCCCCACGGCTCCTGTGGGTGTTCCCAGGCAGGGACAACGAGTCCCAGGGCTCCCGTGGGTGTTCCCAGGTGAGGATGGTGAGTGCCACAGCTCCCGTGGGTGTTCCCAGGTGAGGATGGTGAGTGCCACAGCTCCCATGGGTGTTCCCAGGTGGGGATGGTGAGTGCCACAGCTCCCGTGGTCTCACATCCCCCCTTTACAGGCTCAGGAGGTTTCTCTCTGCTCTCAGCTGCACAGAGGACATGGCAGAGACACCCGTGCCCTGGCTGGAGGTGACACTTTGGGTGTCACGGTCACACTGAGCCTGTTGGGATACAAGGCTCCAGCTGTGCTGCATGATCCCACCAGGATCTCTGCAGTGGGATGTGGTGTGGCTCCCAGCTGGGGCAAACACCAGGGGCTTGCCCTGTGCCACTTGCTGCCGTGACACAAATTGGGTGTGGGATTGGCAAACACCGTCCTCTTTCCCTGGGAAGGGACAGGGATGGGGNTGTCTCCCCTCCTGCAGAGCCTCCCCGCTGCTGCCACCCACGGAAGAGACAGAAGCGTCACTCGGATGGGGAAGGAGCAGCCGCATTTAGAAAGTGCACGAAAGGCAGTGTTCGAGTTTCACAGGAGCCCCTCGCCCACTCTTTTTCTCACCCGCTCAGCTTAACGCATTCCTGAAAAACCTCCTTTCCTCATCCAGAGCTATTCTTTGCCTCTGAGCTGTAGCATGAGGAGGTGGGATCATCTCGCCGTGCCCAGGTGTGCTGTCCCAGGGGCTTGCTCAGGCTTTGCAGTGTGAGGAAGCTCCATCACCCCACTGCTGGCCCACCCCGCCTGGAGGGATTCACCTTCCCTCCTGCAGCCCCTTCCCGGCCCCAGATCCAGTTTTCCCCTCCGTGTGATGAAGCAGCTCTAATGGCAGGTTTTTGCTCCACGTTGCCCTTCCCTGGCAGTTATCAGTGAAGCAGAGCCCGGGATCCCTGGTGCTGAACATCCCAGCCCCGATTCCCTGCGTGGGGACACGGTGACTGTGAGGACAGACAGCACCCACAGGGTTCTGCTGGGCAGTGAAAGACCCAGAGAAATGCAGAGGGCAGGGTCTGGCAGCTCCCCCTGAACTTCCTGAGGGCAGAGCAGGGACTAGGTGCTGCTGTGGAGAATTTCCTTGAGGATGCAGGGCTGAAATGACCCCCCCTGGCCAGGTGGGCTTTTGCCAGCCCTCGGTTCGAACACCCCCCTTTCCTCTCCTCTGCTGGCAAGTGCCAGGCAAATTCTCCCAGTGCCCTCTCTTGGCATCGCTGCTCTTCCTCTGGCTGCTCTCTGAAGAGGATTTAATGAGGATTTTAAGTGGTTCCTTCAGGCAGGTGCAGGCCAGGACCAAAATCCACCCTGGAAGCTCTCCTAATGAGCCCTGCGGCCGGAGGAAGGAATACAGGCGGGTGATTCTTTGCATTTGCCGGGAGGGCTCCGAGCGCTCAGCTCCGGCTGCTGCCGCGGCTCCGGGGCCAGCGCCAGCCGCAGCCGGAGCAGCGGGAGAACAGGACGGGGCACGATGAATATTTCATGGTGCAACGCCAGAGCTTCGCATCAGCACCGGAGTGGAGGGCTCAGCACTCCCGATGTCTGATCCCGCACACGGGAATGTCAGGGCACACCAGCCTGGGTGGGCTCCGAGTGCCCCCGAGTGCCACACCCGGCAGGGGCTGGACATGGGCACAGCGGGGACACGGCAGCACAGGGCCAGTGCAGGTGGGAGGGCGTGTCCAGGTCTGCCAGCGGTTCGATTTCCAGGCTGGTAATAAGTCCCGAGGTTTCCTCAGGGCTCTGAAAATACGTGGCTAAAGAAATCTTCATCATGAAGGGAGAGCGGGAAAGGTTGGGATGAGCTTCCCATAGCGCACTGGCCACCAGCACTAAAATGTCCCTGTGAGCACTCTCATTTAGGGGTTTTGTGGGGACAGAGACCTGCCTGACAGAGGTGGGCGCTGGCACCATCCCACCCAGCACAAACCTCTCTCTGGGAATGTTTGCCCGGTTCTAAAGCCCAGGTTCCCCATGTCCCCAGGAGTCCCCATCCCTGGAGGTGTCCAGGGAATGCCTGGACGTGGCGCTCAGAGCTCTGGGCTGGCTGTCAAGGAGGGGATCGCTCACAGGTTGGACTCGATGGTCTTGGAGGTCTTTTCCAACCTAAATGACCCTGGGATTCTGGGATTCTGTGTCTGGACCCTGTGGCAGCCAATAGCCTTTGCCTTCTCAGAGACCTGGAGCCAGGCTCTGTATCATCACCTGCTGCTGAATCAGCCCCGGCAATATCCCGGCGGTGCTTCAGAGCTGGAGAGCTCTCAGCCGGGAGGTGCTCCCTGCCACTGGCATCAGTTCAAGCCGCCTGGTGAACTAAATTGATTTTTTATAGTTGCTCTGGAGCAAGTTAAATGAATCTGTTAGTAGCTGCTCCCTGCTTAAAGCTTCCCCCAGCGCTGGAACTGCAGCCCGGCGCTCCATAAAACGGGGGGGCTGCTCCAGCCGTGCCCCCGCCCCCGAGCGGTGCTGCTGTGATTAGCTGCCTGCTGCATAATTCCACATCATTACTGCGTGCACTCCGAGGGAGCCATCAGCGGAGCGAGCCGCGCTGGGCTGCGGGAGGAACCCGCGCCTCAGATGGGAACTCAGTGCAAAACGCGGCGCGCAGGTGTTTGCACATTCCTGGTTTGTCTGCACCTCCCGTGTTAGTCCAGCGCCAGCTCCGAGTGTTAAATCACCGGGGGGCAGCTCAGCTCTCACAGTCCTGCCTCAAAGACAATGATATGCAAAATTAACAGCAGTTTTGCTTTTGTATTTATAGAGGTTTGTTCGGATTTTTTTTCCCCTTGAATATTTCCCCGCATTTCTGTGCAGTGAAAGGGCTGGAAACCCACTCGCATAAAACCAGTGCAGGCTGAGATTCACAGGACTCCAGGACCTGGGGTTTTGGGAGAACAAAGGTCACCCCTCGCGTGTGTTCGCTCCTCGGAGAGGGACTCCAGGCTCCGCTCAGGCTCGAGGGAGCTCGATGGTTCCTGCATCGCCGGGGCTTCGGGCACAGCAGGAGGCGTCAAGAGAGGCAGCACTGGAACAGGCACTGCCCAGTGCCAAATCCAGCCCAAATCAGCCATAAAACCCCTTGGTGGGTCTGCTCAGAGCCACAGCACAGCGGTGCCACCCCGTGTCCTGCTGCCCGTGCCCAGCCTCGGCAGCTGGCACTGCTTCCCCCACGCCGGCGCTGGGGCTGGGGGATGGATGCTGAGCTGGTAGGGCATCTCTCCCAAAAACGGGGCTGGGGGGTGGATGCTGAGCCGGCAGAGCACCTCTCCCAAAAACGGGGCTGGGGGGTGGATGCTGAGCCGGCAGAGCACCTCTCCCAAAAACGGGGCTGGGGGATGCTGAGCCGGCAGAGCATCTCTCCCAAAAACGGGGCTGGGGGGTGGATGCTGAGCCGGCAGAGCACCTCTCCCAAAAACGGGGCTGGGGGATGCTGAGCTGGAAGAGAATCTCTCCCAAAAATTGGGCTGGGGGATGAATGCTGAGCCGGCAGAGCATCTCTCCCAAAAACGGGGCTGGGGGATGCTGAGCTGGAAGAGAATCTCTCCCAAAAACGGGGCTTGGGGATGCTGAGCTGGAAGAGAATCTCTCCCAAAAACGGGGCTGCGGGATGGATGCTGAGCCGGCAGAGCATCTCCCAAAAGCAGGACCGGGATGGAGCCGCCCGGTACCTCGCTGGCACCATCACGGGCGGTTTCTATCACTCCACACAGCTGCTGAGTGCGCCTCTTCCTTCCCAACAGCTGCTGGGATCTGACCCTGTCCATCAGCAGTGCCAGGAAAGCCAGCGAGCTGCCGGCAGCCGCCTCGCTGACATCGGTGTTTTCAAACATGCAGGCAGCGATGTGATCGGCGCCGTCCCCAGAGGCCGCGCTCGGGGCCTCGCTGCGCGGAGCTGCCGCCGGTGCTGCCAGGAAACGCTGCTGCTGCTGCCGAGCACGGTTTAACTCTTGAAGCACAGCGGAGCCGGGCTCGGGCGGGCTCCCGGATCCCGGTATCCCGGCCCTGGTGAAAGAAAAGGGGACTTTGGAGATGGAGGAGGCAGAGCTGGAGAGGACGAGGCCAGTGGGAGGTTTTCTGGCGGTGAATGCGGGTGCCACCATCAGAATAAGGCACCCTATGTCACCAAACCAGTGGGTAGGGAATCAAAAGAACGGGGTTTGTTGACTCGGGACAAGAGATGACTAATATCGATTAAAGCAATATAAATGTCGCCAAGCATTAGCAGGACAGCCAGGACATCACTTAAGCAGCAGAGAAAGGATGCCTGCGCTGGATGGGGAGCAGAGGGTGGAGGGCAGACACAGGGGAGCTGTGACGGGGGCCAGCCGTGGCTGAGTGAACAAGTGCTCACGGAATTTGAGACCACCAGTGATGGTGCCGCAAAGCCCTGCCCGCTGCTGGTTGGCGACGGATGGCAAGAAATGCCCCGAGGTGCCAGGAAGAGACACCTGGAGGGGACATGCAGCCCCTCAGCCATATCTTGGGGGGTCCCTCACCCACATCCCCCATCCCCATCCCTCCTGCAGCCTCTCACTGCGGAGGTGAGGGTGCTGCTGGGTGCCCTCTGCCTTTCTCGCGTTCCCGGCCTGAGGAAGCCGCCGGGCTGCGTCTCCCAGCACCCTCGTTAATTTGAACAACTATTTACTTAAACCCGCACCCCCTCCCCTCCCGCATTATGCATGCGGCCAGCGGGGCTGTGACTGCGGCATCGATCGGCACCACTTCAATACCCTCATTGAGATTCCGGGCACCGGCTCAGGGACTCTATCTCAGTGTCTGGTCAATAGCTTATATTTTTAATTTGTCGATAATCAGTCAGGACCTTGGTCTGAGTGCCGCCGAGGCTCCCTGCTCAATGGAGAAGGTGAAATCACTCAAGCAGGGTCATGTTTATGGTCTGAGCTGAACCATGGGAAATGGAGATATCAGTCAGGCTTATGAAAAATAACATGCTATATTATTTTTCATAAACCTGACAAAATCATATTAATTTAAAGACAAAGATAAGGCACCCAGCTGGCAGCGCTCACTTTCTCTTCCCTTCTGAGCACGCTGAGCCCTGGGAGGTGCAAACCAGCCCAAAATGTGCAAGGCTGGCACCACCACCACCAGGCAGGGCACGAGCCCAGGAGCCAGTGACAACCCCCATGTGTGGCACCATTTCACTTGTGCCACTTCTCCTCCCCATCATCATCATCATCACCATCATCATCATCCCCTCGCTGACTTCAAACACCAGCTGAAGGCAGTTCCTTCAGCCTGAGGAACAGCAGCAGGAGGGAATCAGGCGTCAGCAGCAGAGGGGAAATGCAGCTCTGGAAGGGGGGCCTGGCTCATTTGGAGGTGATGCCCAGGGACTCCAAGGTTTTCACAGCAAAGACGTGGTTTTTAACAGGCGAAGAAGATACCTGTGTCTGCAGGTGAGTGCTGAGCCTTTTCTCAGGGCCTTTTCTAACTAATACTCAGAGTATTTAGCTGGTTTTAAGGCTTCTTTCGAGAATTTGGTAAGACTAAAGGTTATTGTCTGGAAACTCTTGGCTTTTGGAGTCTGTATCTCCGAGCAGTGTCACTGAAGGCACACTGTTAATGGTGTTGGCTCTGCCATAAATGTACCTGTGAGTTTTTGAGGCAAAGGGCAGGAAAGAAAAAAAGAAGCTTGAAATTGCAGTTTCAGCCTCTAAGGAGAAAAACGTGCTCTGTAGGGTTTCCATCTGAGGTGTGGGAGCCTCAGGAGCGGTGTGTGCTGGAGGTGTCAGCACGTGGCTGCAAGGAGCAGGGTGTTTATAATTTATAATTTTTAAGCAAAGCAGCCCTGGGAGCTCCAGCTCTGTGGGCTGTGGTTCCTCCTGCGAGTGGGGAACTCTGCTGGGGTTTTGGCCTCTGAAGGACTCTCCCAGCTCTGGCTGGGACCAGTGGCCTTGTGCTGGCCAGGTCCCCCTGCCCTCCCCTCCCTGTGCCTGGGCACAGACAGGGCTCATTGCAGCAGCTTTTGAGGAGCTCTTTAAAATACACATGTGGAGATGCAGATTTTCGTGCCCAATTTTTCTGCAGTCCCTCAGCTCTCCTGCACTCAGTTCTACTTGAAAAGGGCAAAAAAAAAAAGGTAGGATAAACTGTTAGAAACCCCCAAGGCGAGATGAGTTGACAAGTCAGGAAATGCATGTGCACACCTGGAGAGGCAGTGGCTAAAAAAAACCCAGGAAAACCTGGAGTATTGATCAGGGAGAGTTGAATTGCCTTGGGAATGCTGGGAAGGGAGCTGGGAGAAAGGGATGGAAGGGGCAGGTGTGAAGATGGGGGTGCTGCCTTGAAGGGGTGTTAGAATTGCAGAATTCCAGAGTGGTTTGGGTTGGAAGGGAATTAAAAATTCATCCCATCCCACCCTCTGCCATGGGCAGGGACATCTTCCACTACCCCAGGTTGCTCCAACCCAGCCTTGGACACTTCCAGGGATGGGACAGCCACAGCTTCTCCAGGCAAATTCTTCCAGTGCCTCAGCAGTGCTGGTGACTCCAGTTCTCTGTGATTTCTGGAGGTGCTGAGACATCACCACGAGCTCGAGGCTGACCTCAGAGCCCCCTCTGTGCCCCGCACATCCCCACGGCTGTGTCCCCTCCCTGCCAGTGGCTGTCCCCAGGACCCCTGTGTGGCTGAGCAGGCTGGGCTGGGTGTGGGGGCTGCGTTCCTGTGGCTCGTATCCACCGAGGAGTCCTGCTCCCGTGTCTCACACTTGTCTCCTTCGATTTCCCTGACAGCCAATTCTGGAAAGTTGGAAGGTGTGCCATTATCTGGGACTACATTATGAAAGTGTCGCGCGGGTGATGAATGGCAGCGCTCAGCGGCTCCGAGGAGCAGCGGGGAAAGAGTGACATTAGGAAAGATCTGCTTTTTATGGTTTCTTCAATAGGGAGGGCTCTTCGGAGGGCTGTATTTCAAATCAGATAATCAAACACTCTTCCTGGCCTCCCAAACTTTGCCGGAAAGTGCTGGAGGAGTGTCCTGCTAGGGGGATGAAGGGGATGTGGCTCGTTTAGGTTCTTGCTTTCCTGTGACAGGGAGCTCTGGGGCAGCAGTGCCCCGCTCCCCTGGCACTGCCCGCTGCCTTCAGCGCAGTGCTGCTGCCTATGCTGCTGAGGAGGGGTCTGTGCTGGGCATTGGGGGGTCCTGCTGGGTGGGAAATGGCTCCAGGGTGGGTTTTTTCTGCTGGAGGGACTGGAGAGAAGGAGTGTCGCTGTGGCAGTGCCGGTGGGCAATGACGTACTCCGAGACATGAGTGGTCAGCAGAAAGGAATGAATTATTTACTTAATAAAGGACGGGTTTTTATGTGTTTAGTTCTTTTAGTGTTTTCCTAAAGGGCAAGAGGTATTGGACCTCTAACTAACTACCTGTCAGGGTGATTGGTCAATTCACACATCATTCATTTCTCTAGTCGGTATCACAACAATTCTAATTATATTCGCAGGTGCAAGATTAGCAAAGTCTGTTTACAGAAAACTTTATCATATTTTGCATAGTTTCGCATGAGAAAGAACAAGGCTCTCACAAACTGCTGCTGAGAGCTGAAATCTTCTCTGCTAAGGCTTTTTAGCATCCATAAAGGAGGAGGGTTGCAGGGAGAGCTGTAGGAAGTTACCCCAGTGCTCTCTCCGAGTGATTTCTCATCTAGAGGTGGTGAGTGGTGAGACATGGCTCGAGGGCTGCGGGGCTGGAGGAGAGGGGACCTGGGTGACATTCCCTGCAAGCACAATGTGGTGCTGGCTCCAGCAGCTGGCACGGCCCCTGTGTGCTCCGTGCTGGGCACTTCACACCCTGCACATGCACTTCTCAGCCAGGCCCCATCTCTCTCCTGCCTCCTGCCCTTCCCCAGCCCCGTGGCCGCCCTGTGCCCATCTCCAGACCTTCCCGTGCATCTCCTCATGTTCTGCCACGGGAGCAACTAATAAGGTACACAGGCACATCGTTTGAAATGATATTTAATACCCCTGGAAAAACCCTATTGACCACGCAATATCCCGTGTCAGTGCGTTTTACGGGGAGCACGGAGTGAACATCAATAACTCCTCACAGGCTGTTCTGTGCAGCTCACCAGTAAAGCCCAGCTCAGCAGCTGAGTCCTGCTCATGTTCCTCCTGTCACAGGGAGCCCAGAGCCTGGGGGAATCCACAGCTCCTTTCCCAGAATCTCCTGCTGCTGCCCGGCAGCAGATGGCTTTTGGCCCCACTTCACATAAGGAGAGAATCATGGAATAGTTTGGGTTGGAAAGGATCTTAAAGCGCATCCCGTGCCACCCCTGCCATGGGCAGCGACACCTTCCACTATCCCAGGTTGCTCCAAGCCCCATCCAACCTGGCCTTGGACACTTCCAGGNAAACCTCCTCTCTGTTAGTGGGAAGCCATTCCCCCTTTTTCTGTCACTCCAGGCCCTTGTAAATCATCTCTCTCCACATTCCTTGTAGGCTCCCCTCAGGCACTGGAAAGCTGCAATTAGGTCACTCCAAAGACTGAACAATCCCAATTCTCCCAGCCTCAGAGGGCACTCAGGCTCATTCCTTTCCTTCAGAAAGGTGGATGCTCTGTCCTAGATACCACAGAACCACCCTGTTTAATAAGACAGAACACGAGCAGCACCAGCCAGCTCAGAAAGCAAAGGCTTCTTTT
>VWZT01005000.1:58188-74544 GCA_013397055.1 Pachycephala philippinensis
AAACGTAAGGCATCACCCCCTGAGCCTCCTTTTCTCCAGGCTGAGCCCCCTCACAGGAGTCACTCCCCAGACCCTTCCCCATCTCCGTTGGCCTTGATTTTGGGATCCCTCCCAGTGTCCCGGGCTGGGCTGGGCAGTGTCGATGCCATAAACGTGGGCAAAGGGGCAGTGAGACCCTGGGGGCTGCCGCGCTCCCAGTACAGCCCAGTGCCTCTTCCAGCTCCCAGCAGTGAGGGGAAAACTTCACAAAGTCCTAAACAAACAAACCCAGCTGCTCCCTGCCCTGAGCATCTCGATTATAGAAGTTACAGCAAGGAGGTGCTTGGACTTGCTAATTGAGGAGGGGGTTAACAGGGATCAGCCGGGTTCTGCCTCCTGAGCCAGGGAAATAAATAAATAAATCCATGAAATCCATTGTGCCGTAAACAGTTCTCGGGAAAGAGCAGAGAAAATGAAGTGAACTCTTCCAATGCATCATGGAATATTACTGTATTTCATTTACCGTGGCACCAATTAGATGAGAGCCTGTTCTATTAACGTGCACCCTTGCAGATCCATGCTAAATTAACTGCTGGATCTTCACTACAGCAGTAAAGCGATTGATTTCTCCCCTTAATCAGTTTATTTCATTAGTTCTACATTTATTTTTACATGCATTTTGCCGAGCCGCAGTGAAATGACCTATCAAGGTATGTGACATCACGGACTGATTTGAATATTAACCAAAGAGCTATTACAGCAGTGCTGGTGCTTAAAGATCATATGTAAATCAAATGTCAGGGGATAAAATTGCAGCGAGGGCTGTCAGAAAACAATTTAGCAGTGGTTAAAGGGACAGCTCACGGCTGGGGAATGGTGAACTCTGTAAATGGATAATCCGCTTCCTGGTTCCGCGGGAGCGGGGAAGTTTTCCCCACACTGTAATTTTTTGTTGTGTTAAATTAGCTGCAGTTCAAAATCTTTCCATTTTGTAGCCGGCATCTGGCTCCTAAGCACAATCGGAACTTTGAGGTTGAGCTGGGCACAGAATAATTTCCATTTCTGACCCAGGAAGATGAAATATGTTAAATACAAATAGCTGTGAATAGTGAGGGGCAAAAATGGCTTCTCCCTTCCTGTAATTATGAGGAGCACGCTCCCAAGGGGAAAGGAAAGAAGGCTGAAGCCTGGTGACATCTCCTCTCCTGTATGAGAGGTAGGAGGGTGAGCTGCTCCTTTTCTCCTGCCCAGGGAGGAGCTCTGGGCTGTTGGGGTGGTCCCTGGGCAGATTTGGGAGCAGCAGGGTGACTCCTGTGTGCTGGCATTGGGTGACTCCTGTGTGCTGGAATTGGGGCTGGGGGGACGTGTCGCACAGCTGGCTGAGCCCCCTCACCACGGGCACCCTGCAGGGGCTCCCAGGGGATGCTCCTGGACACCTGGGCTTGGAGCTGGGCTCACCAGAAACGCCCTCCTCCGTGCCAGGAGTGCCTGGCCCTGGTCCCTCCTTCCCCTGGCCATCCTTGGGGCACAGCAGAGGGGAGCTCGGGGGCACAGGGGGTGGGCAGAGCAAGGGGAGGGGGTGCAGAGCTGCCCATCAGGAACCAGGGGTCTCCTGCCCTGGGACACCACCAGTTCCCAGCTCTGGGGGCTCTTGGGCCACCAGCACCCATCAGCACTACCAAACCCTCACTGGGGCAGCTGCAGCCCCCGCTGGGAGCTCTCCATCCGTGGGCTGGTGCCACCTGTGGGTTCGGAAGTGCAGGAACACAGCAGTTTGGGCAGCGTGGAGGCTCCAGGGCAGAGCTGTGTGGCACCGTGAGCTCCCAGCCCTGTGTTTGTCTTTGAAGCAGCAGTGAGGAAATGAGGCATCAATGACCAATAATCAAAGGCAGCCAAGTGAAAAGCAGTGGCAGATCCCCCTGCCCGGCAAACGGAGAGCAGCAGGTTGTGATGTGAGCTGTGCCATGAAGCCATCCGGCGCTCCCTTCCCGGGGTTTAAATCCAGCTCCCGTGTCCCTGGGGCACCATCTCGCAAAATCCGTCTGCACTGAGTAAACATTGAAATTATATAATTAGCCCCTCAGAGGAAAGAATTCTAAATTCATGGGAGCTTAAAGTTAAGAGGGAAATATTACAGCTCTTCTGCCCTTCCCTCTCATCTCTAAACGCTGAGCGGTGCGGTGGGAGAGGAGATTCCAGGAGGGAGGGAAGGCCTGGGAGGGCTGGAGGATCTCGTAGAGCCCAACCTGAGGGTCTCATAGAGCCCCCTGTGTTCGGGGCCTGGCCCTTGGAAGGGCTGCAGGGCAGGGTGGGTGGGCTCCAGCAGCTCCCGGGGAATGGGGGCACAAGGGACGCATTTGGCCTGGGTCTGCCGGTGTCTAATCAAACGCCAGTGCCGGCAATAACCCGGGATTATAAATGGGAATTGTACTCCATCAAAATTGATTCCAGGGTAAATTGAATATTGAGTTAAATTCCAGAGCCTGGTGAAGGCTCTGCCTTCCCAGTCCGGCGCTGAAGCAAATCCATCGTGAGTCTCCTGGATATACCGCGCCGCCGTCTGACCTTGGGTTACTGCAGTAACCTTAAGTGCACAGTAATACACTTTCAGTCACTGTTCAATGCTCAGGGGAATGGTTTAAGGCCCTTGGCTGGAGCGAATATTTTTATGCAGGCTATAATTTCTCTGAAGACCTTCGCCAGCAGCCAGGCAGCATTCGGAGCGTCCTTCCCCCGGAGCACCCCTAGGAGGGGACCCCGGGGAGGGGACCCCGGGGAGGGGACCCCCAGCCTGGGCGGGGTGCTGGGACAGCACTGCAGGTGTGGGGGGTGCTGGGTGCAGGGAGAGGCTCAGGGACAGTGAGGAGCTGTGACCAGAGCACCCTCCTGGGTGGGCAGCCCTCCAGGACCTTCCCACGGCCTCCTCCAGCCAGGTGAAGGTGGACATTGGGCTCTGTGTGGTCCTGAGTGCGTCCAGGGGGACAGGGCTGGGAGCAGGCAGGAGAGGAGGGACAAGAAGCAATGCCTGAGAGGGGACGCATGGCTTATCTTCTCTGCCTCACTCCAGGATGCCAGCAGCAGCCCCTTTTTTCGTGGGAAAGCTTCCTTGTGCTGGCTTTGGCCCCAGATTGGGAATGTGCCACCATGGAAAGCCCCATTCCCGTGGAGCCCCTCGGCCTTGCTGCTGATGGAGGCAGTGAAATGGTGGTGTAGGCAGTCCCTGTCCATCCCGTGCGGCTGTCATGGCTGGATCCAGCCCCACGGAGAGGAGGAGGAAGAGCTTTTGGCATCTCTCTGGTGATTTCTGGGCAGGGCAGCCTGGCTGCCCCATCCCTGGCTGTGCAAGGCTCCATCCCTGCTCCCTGCCCATCTCTGCGCCTGGGGCCTCATTGGAGCTGAGATTATGCTAAATTCAGTTAAGCTGGACAAATGCTCACTGGAGACCCAGAGAAGAAACCCCCGAACTGATTTTCATCTGTGGATCAGGCAAAATTTGATTCACAGTTCAATCCTCCAAAGGGGAAAAATTTGCACAGAATCCCTGCTTAGATTTTATTTTAAGCAAATCCTATAAAAATCCATCTGAAGGAGACGGTGACTCCATCTTTCAGATCCTGCGCACTGTATCCGGGAACACGAGTTCTGCTTTTATATAATAAAAAATGTAGAGTTTCCTCATGTTGCCATATGTTTTTGCATTTATCCGTGCACTTGCTATAACCCTCTCCGCGGTGTGTGCCTACAGAGCTCTCTGTGTCAGCATTGAAATGCAACGAGCCGGTATCATTCATGCAAAAAATGAGCCTAAAATCTCCCTGAAGAGGGGAATATAATAGAATACAATTGTATCATTTAAAAAACTTTGCATCATATTACACAGTCAAAAAGATAATGTATGCTACGAGGGAGGAAGCCGATGAAATATTGGGTTAACTCTTTAGTTGCCCTCGCTGCGGCAAATGGCAGCAGCTCAGCATCCCCTTTCCTGGCTCAGCATCTTTCCTGCTCAGCCTCCCTTCGTGGCTCAGCATCCTCATCCTCCTCATCCTGCCGTGTCCCTGTTGATGGGCAGTGATGGGAACACATCCCACACGTTCTCAGGTGCGATGTGCTCCTGCCTCTCCTGTGCAGCCCTTCGCTTCCTTTTCCCTTTCAGGACCATGCACCCATCCATTCATCCATTCCCTGCCTCCTCTTTTGGCTGGAAAACCCTGGGGGGCTGGAGCGTGGCCCCACAGAGCTGTGTGTTTAGTTGGGGGTTACCCCTGCTGCTCGTAGGTGTCCAATGGGCACCTTGGACCAGGTGTTTTGGGGAAGGTGGCATCACCCACCTGGTCCTACCCAGTGCCCACAGCAGCTCTGTGCCCACGGGACCCCCTCCACTCCCTCCAACCCAACCCTGCTCCTCCCTCGTTGGCGTAAAGAGGAATATTCTCCTCTCTTGGAATACTATCTGTTCCCAAATCATGTATAAAACATTTGCAGAAACCACTTACTCCTCATGTATTTTTTATGAGTCCGATCCGAAGTTAAAATATATAAACATAAAAATATCAAGAAGTACTTTAGGGGAAAAAAAAAAAAAAAAAAAGAAGGTATTTCATAAAATATCAGGAGACCAATTTAGAACCTCGCCAGAGCCGCTGCCCTCCCGTGCAGCCCTTCCTGAGCGCTCCCTCCAGCTTCTCCCAGGAGCAGGGACCCTTCCCAGAGCTTATCCAGCCCCTCTGGCAGGCTCAGCCTTTCACACTTGAGAAATAAACCCCGTAATTTTATTTAATCCAGGGGATAATCTTTTTTGTAATGTGCCAGGACAAAGATGGGAAGTTTTATTTCCGGAAGACCAGATTAAGGCAGTTTTGTGCCGGCAGGAGAGGCAAAGTGCAGAACCCGACAGATCCTTCAGCCCGGGCTGAGGCACCCGGGGGAGCGGGGCCGAGCCAGGCCCTCCCCGCTCCCCAACCCCGCTAACGAGCAGGAATTTACAGGCAATCCCAGCGCCGATGATTTATTTTTTCCTTGTCAAGGACGTGCATCCTTGAAGCCTCCTCTCGCCGTGGATCATTTCAGCCGCTGCCGGAGTGGTGCTGGGTGCTGCTCCTTGGGGCTGGATATTTGCATCCTGAGGGTGATCCCAGCTCCAGAGTGGTGCTGGATAATGCTCCATGGGGCTGGATATCTGCATCCCAAAGGTGTTCCCAACCCCAGAGTGGTGCTGGGTGCTGCTCCATGGGGCTGGATGTCTGCATCCCAAACGTGTTCCCAGCTCCAGAGTGGTGCTGGATACTGCTCCATGGAGCTGGTTACAGCTCCTTGGGGCTGGATGTCTGCATCCCAAAGGTGTTCCCAACCCCAGAATGCAGGACTGGGTGCCCTGTGGGACTGGGTGGCAGCAGCCCAAGGGTGAAGCTTTGGGATTAATGTCTCCACGAGGGTTCCTGCGTTTGGTGCTGTCCCAGTCACACTGGGGGTGGCAGAGAACTCCATCCCCCTTGGCTCCACACCCTCATTCCCACCACACCCCTCCAGCCTGGTGCCAGCCCCTGCCCTGGTCCTGTCCCAAAATCCAGCCCAGCATCCCCCACCCCTCCCCTCCCTGCTGCTCACCCCCTTCCAATTCCTCCTGAACCATCTCGATAGCTCCAAACCCCTCCACCAACTCTGCTGGTCAGGGCTGCCTCTTGCTGTCAATTCCTGGAAAAATTCCTGGAAAAGTTGCAAATATTTTTGCCATTTTTCTCCCTGATGAGCCGAGCCAGAGTTAATTGGGGGAGTTGCCGCCTGTATCGGTCACTGCCTTGTGTTTGCTGAACACTTTGTGCTCGCTTCCCTCAAAATCATCTCTTTGGTTTTTATTTCACCCTTTCTCGTGTTTAATTAGGCAATAAAAGATCCCAAGCCCCCGGCAGCACAAGATTTTGTGTGAAGTCCTGGCTGTGGGTCTGAGGGAGCTCCCGGGGCCTGCACAGCCCAGACCTGAGCTGAACCTCTCCTGGGGATGTGCTCTGGAATATGGTCCCACAAAAATCCCAAACAGGGCCATGCAAAAGGCCTTTCCCTCCTCGTGCCCTCCCTCTCGGAGTGGTTGAATCCCTCCTCAGAAAAGCAGAGTGTTGTTTCATGTCAGGGCAGTTTTCCTGGAAACCCCTGAGACAAACCCCTGCTTTGGTACGTAAAAATTGCTACTTTTGTTAATTTTGCCTCTAAGCGTTACCAGTTAAATATTGTTTCTTTAAAAATGTATTTAATTTAAACTAAAATGCTGGAAATTTCCTTTCGAGGGCACTCTTTTTTTTTTTCCACGCGCATGAATATTAATGCCTTTCTCCGAGAGATCTACTTGAAAAAAACAAGAATAAATTAAATACCTACAGATTTTTCTAATTCCTCTTTTTGGTGACATGCCGTCATTACATCAAATTACCGAGATGTGCTCCCGGTTTTTTTTTTTTTTTTTTTTTTTTTTTTTTTTTGGTGTGATTATGGAATATAAAGTATATGTAAATGCAGCAAAAGGCTGTGAAGAAAGAACAGGGACAGGGGAGGCATTAGGTATTCAGCCAGCGTCGTCGTGAGCCAATTAATCAAGCAGTGGCGAGGAAAGATGCAGAAACGATGAGTTCGCCCTTCATGTTGATGAGGCCGGTCCAGGGCAAATGCTGCTGCACCTGAGCTCGTAGTTAGGCATGCAGAAAGGAATCATGGGAATATCTTCACGCCTTTGTCTTTCTCGTGAAGGATGGAAAATGTCAAGCTGTTGTTTGGCTGCATGTGGGAGACTCGCTGAGAATTCACAGTCTGGCGAAGCGGCTTTAACTCTTTGTGGCCGGGCTCCGCCGCCACATCTGCACCCGGCGCCGCGGGGCTGGGGCTGGGAGGGGGGTTCTCCGCTCGGGAATTCTGTCCTCTGCCCCTCCCCTCGGCTGTGCCCCGGCCAGGGGGTGCAGGGGAAGCCCCCAGCCCACCCTGTGCTCTCCCAGTGCTGTTCCACCCGCCCAGCTCTGTCCATCCCCATCTTCCCGCTGGATCTGCGGCTCAGGACGGCACCAAAGGCCCTGCCAGTCTCTCCCCTGGTGGGTTCCCCCTTCTCCTTGCCCTGGATGTGCTCAGTATTCCCATCCTTGCCAAGGTTGGTGCTGCTGGTGTCTGCAGGGGGTGCCAGCCCGAGGTCCCAACCTCTCCATGTCCAGCCAGGTGTCCTTTCCTTGCTGTGCCTTTGGTTCTCCTGGCACAGCTCCCGGGGCACTGGCAGAGGTAAGAGGGGTGCACAGAGCTCTGGTAGCACTGGGAAAAGGATCCTGTTCCCAGGGATCTGCTGTGGATGTCCCTGCACTGTGGGATCACACATCACCTTGGGGAGTGCCCCGGAGTAAGAGATGCCCTGAGAGCAATTCCAGCACACACAGAGGAGCTCTGTGCACCCTGGGCACTCCCAGAATGGGGGCTGCTCACACACAGGGCTCCTGGAGCCATTCCTGGCATTTCCCTGCCCTGGATCAGGGCTTGGCACCTCGCAGAGGGAGCATCACAGGGATTCAGATGGGAAGAATTCCTCAGACCTTCATCCACCCTCCTTGCCCAGGCAGAGCATTGTGAGTCTCTGATCCTTCTCCTCCCTCCCCTCTGGACTCCATCCTGGTGGCCCCAAATCTGGAACGGCCTCAGCTGCTCCTTGGCATTGCTGAGCTGGTGACAGAAATTGCATCCCGCCCATCACACATGATGCTTCTCCCTTTCCCCTGCAAACCATTTGCTTTTCCTTCAGCATCATGATACTGTTGGCCTAATTTCAACTTCTGATCTGGAATAAGTCTGAGATCCTTTCCTCCTATCACACCAGTAATTCCCCAATTATGCTGAGCTCCAGGGGCCATACTCTGCACCTGGATCCAGAAGATAAATTCCCATTTCTCTCAACTAACTCCAGCATTTTCCAAGACCTTTGCCGTTCAGA
This sequence comes from Pachycephala philippinensis, assembly GCA_013397055.1. NCBI lineage: Eukaryota > Metazoa > Chordata > Aves > Passeriformes > Pachycephala > Pachycephala philippinensis. Next base: position 66,122 of record VWZT01005000.1, read on the forward strand.
TTCTGCTCTCTAATGCATTCAAAGATTGCAAATTTAATAATTATATTTTTCCCATGACACAGACCAGATAGTGAATGGCACTGGGTACAGGACAGAGCCATGCAGCAGCTCTCATTTCATCCAACCATCCCTGACTAGTCTCTGACTGCACTTTTTCAGCTGGTTTTACCCTCACCAAATAGTATTTTCATCTCGACTCTGATTCCTCAGCTTGCTTGTGAGAATGTCATATAAGACGGTGTCAAAAATCTTATTAAAGTCAAGATATGACATTTACTGCTTCTTTTCTATCCAGAAGGCCTATTACCCTGTCGCAGATGAAAATTAGATCGGTTTGCCACGATTTGTTCTTGACAAACCCGTGTTGGCTGCTACTCACCCTGTTATCTTCTTGGTGCTTATAAATAGTTTGTTTGATCATTTGTTCCAATATTTTTCTGGGAACTGAAGTTGAACTGACTTAAACTGATGATAATTTCCCAGCCTCTCCTTCCCTTCTGCAGAGCAGGCAGAGCAGAGCAACGCTCGGTGCCTCCCGTGCCCACCAGGGACCACCAGGAGCCACGCTGGGATTCCCTCCTCCACTTTTCCACGCCCTGGCATTCCCTGTTCCAGCTGCCTGATCACGGCTTGCCTTTTTTTAGGTATGGAAAAAGCAGGTTTACAGCCCCCACCCTCCCTGCAGCACCCTTCCATCCCCTTCCCTTCCCACTCCTCAGCATCAGGGAGATGCTCTGTCCTGTGCCTGGTTTGGGGACAGGGACCCCAGGACAGGGACCCCTCGGTCCTGCCCGCCCTCGTGGGGTCGGTGATCAGCTCAGGGGTGTGGATCAGCCCTGCCTTTGGGGAATTTTCCTTGGGATCCTCAACAGCTCCCCACAAATGGAGCAGGAGGGGATGGGCACCGGAGTGGGGGACGACACAGGGTCTGCAGCAGGGGGCTTCTCATTATATGGAGAAGCCTTTCCTTGTTTTTAATTAAATATAAACACTATCTTACAGTTATAATTAGTACCAGGTGGCCACGGATTAAAGGGGCAGCATCAAAGGCTTGCCTGGGAGGGGTAAGGGCCAGGTTTGCTCCATCGTAAATCACCAGGAATCTCTGTTCTCTGGAAACTCCTTGTTGAGTGAGGTGCTTCCAGCGCTGCTGGGCTCCAGTCTGAAGCTCTGAGCCTTACAAAATCCCTCTTCCTTTTTTAAAGCAAGGGGAGCAGAAGGACAGCGTTTAATAGATATTGATATAGATATATTGATATAGATATATTGATATAGATATCTGCTGGGATCAAAAGTTTCTCTGAGTGAGTTGGGAGCATCCAACCTGGAGAAATCTCAGTGGGAGTGACATCCCACTCTGACTCTGGGCTGCACAGGGCGTTCTCCTCACCAGCCAGGCAGGGATGCAGGCAGGGATGCAGGCAGGGATGCAGGCAGGGATGCAGGCAGCAACCAGCAAAAGCAGCAGCAGGAGCTTGTGGTGCCTTGGGGTGTGTGATCCAGCCTGGCAGGAGGCAGCCGGGCGTCTCCCCCAATCCCAGGCTGCGATTTCCCTCTGTTTTTAATTTTATTTCCCATCTCATTTGCTTCGCTCCGCTCAGACCCTGCAGAGCCCATCAGTGCTGCAGAGGGAGCTGACAAATCCCTCCCCCGTGACGGATCGTGCTGCCTCCTCCCCAGCCAAGCCAGCCTTGTTTGGCCACCCCAGCAGCTCCTTGGCCACCCGGGCACACCCCAGCCCCAGGAGCCAGCCCCTGGCAGCACCCACGGCTGTGCCAGCTCTGGAAGGGGCTGTGTTATTCCCACCAGGGGCTGCCATCCCCAGGGACAGCCCGACAAACACACACTAAGCTGTGACACAAATGGTGTTTATAAAATATTGCTCCTCCGGGACCCTCTTGCCGACAGTCATCGGGATGCTACCGGTTGCAATAAAATGGAGCTGCTCTGATGCTCCTCACGCGGTGCTGGGCCTGTTCCTGGCAGAGCCGGGCTCCCTGAGAGGAGGCTGAGGGAATGGGAGCTCTGTTCCCTGCTGTGCCAGGCTGGCACAGGCAGCCCGAGAGACCCTGCGTGGCTCTGCCAGACCTTTCGGTGCATACAGAGCAGCCCCGAGCCCCGGCTGTGATGGTGGGATGGAAATGTGAGCTCTGCTCCGGGAGCCAGGGGATTCTGGAGTGGGGATGAGATGCAACAACACCGCTGTTGGACTTGATCTTAAAGGTCTTTTCCAGCCTTAAAAGGATTGTGTGATTCCTGCTGCCTGCACATCCCAGTTCCTTGGGGAGCTCTCACAAAGGATGGGGACACTGTCACCAAACTGTGGCTGGGGGAGCCGTGTCCTGCCTGGCTCCAGACCCAGCCAGTGACCGGGTTCGCTGTGAACACCCACCTCTGGCACCAAAACCAGGGAAAGCACAGCCACAGCTGTCCAGGGGAACGCCAGGGGAATGGGAGCCCCGTCGCCAGGAGCAGCCTGTGCTCCGATTGCAGCATAATTCATTTCACAATGCATAAGAAAAGTTGAGTTATTGGGACATGTGACATTTATTTAGTTACATATCTCCTGTGGGAGGTTTCCGGGGCCATTAATGTAGTGTATTTGCATGGCTAGTTTACATGCCTTTGCTTGTTATTGCTGTCTATATTCCATGCACCTCACACTCAATTTCAATTCAAAGTTTGGCAGTTGAGGTGTCACGACTAAAAAATGGAATGGCCTCCCTCAGAAATGAAATAATTTTGTTGTTCAGTTCCGAGCGATTTTGTAATTTCATGCTTGTGTATGATAATTTTATGCTGTCCTGCTCCACGTAACTCAGCTCTGCCAAGCCCTGACAGGTGATAAATACAATCTTTTCCACCCGGCATGCGACAGGCCGGGATGAGGAGAAGGGGGGAGGAAAAAAAAGGTGGCGATTTCCCATCTGAGGTCCTGGCGCAGCCGGAGCTGCCGCAGCCCCGGCCCTTCATCATTTCACGCCTGGATTCCGGCTCTCGGCCCCTCGGCTGCGGCGGGGGGACCCGGGGGTCAAGGAAAGTGTCCTGGCGATGGAATGCTGCTGGAGAGGAGCCAGGAGCTGTGTGTATGAGGGGGGAAAGTGATGACTTTGGCGTGTCCCCGCGTGAGGGCTCCGGGACGTGGCTGTGATTTAGAGCCCAGCCTCTCTCTAATGGAGTTCAATAGAACCGTAACCTTTTGGAGAAATTATTTTTACAAATCTGTTAAACATTTGAAAGACAGCAATTTCCAATAAAAGAATATGAGTCCTTAACATTTATCACCGGGCTACAGATTTTATAACTGTTACTTCATATTGTTCTTGTAAAAAATGTTTCTCCTCCTGAGAGCAGATGAGTCAAAAGACTATTAAGGAAATGCCAGAGGTACAAGGGAGATCTAATGGGTGCCAATAAAATGAAAGCAGAAGCAAACCATTTAAATTAAATTCAAGTGGTGATGAGAATCATCATTCCAGCGACAAACCTGGAAAGCTAAACACCACTCGGGAGCTCTGCAGCCTTGCTGAGCCACAGAAAACATCCTGCCCGGCTCCAGTGGGATGCATCCTGTGGGATCAGTAGTAGGGCCAAGCCCAAATCCATCCCAGTGCCAGGCAGGAATGGGCAAGGAGTGGTGCCAAGCCTTGCTCCGTGCTGGTGTCACACAGGGATTGGCAGTGGTGCTCTGTCCAGTGTCAGGATGCAGGCAGGGATGGAGCTGGAGGATGCTGAGTATCCCTACTCTCCCAAACTGGAGACTTTTGGGAAAAGCTGCTGAGCTTCAGGAGAGGAGCAGCGTGAAGGGTTGAAGCTCTCAGAGAGATATTTGGCAATTCCCTGCCGGGAGGGCTGAGACATCCTTGTGGGAAAGAACCCTTCAGCAGTGGGGAGGACAGTGACATCTCTCCTGGGGTCTTGGCTTGCTCGGGTTGCATCTTCCCTTATCCCTGCTCTCTCGGTGCTGTTCCCATCCTCATGTTCCCATTGCAGGGTCTGTGGGATTTCCTGTGGGATTTTCTGGGTGTCAGGGGCTGGTGGAGAAAAACACTTTGTGTCCAGCTGCTGACAGCAGGAGGAGAGAGCAGCTGGGCCAGGGCAATGCAGCACCCTTCATCCTTGCATCCCTCCCTCCATCCCTGAATCCCTCCCTGCATCCCTCCTGCCTCCCTGCCTGGCCAGTGGCCAGCAGCCAGGCTGCCCAGGTGTCCGGCCACCTCCCACCTGCCACCCAGCCCATGCCAGGAATCGCCGCTCGTGTCTTCACCTCAGTCATGGAAAATTGCTTCCAGCCCAGAGTCACCAGTGAGGGCACCCACCCTGCCTCTCCTTCCAGAATTTGGGCCATTTCAGGAAAATGTTGGAAAAAATGTGACTTCTTTTGTCTTTGTTTTCTCTTTCATCTGCACTGCCATGGGCTGGGGGTCCATGGGGAAGGTGCTGAGAGCCCTGAGGGATGGGGAGGCTCTGCCTGCCCCAGGAGGGAGCACCAGGCTGGATTTTGGGGCTGACCCAGGTGAACAGCCAGCACCTTTCAGCAGCCTCGGTTGAAGTGGAGGGGGAATAGCTCCCTCTCTAAAAAAGCTTGGGGGCAGCAAAAGATATTAACTTGGTGAATTATTTCATCCCAAAGCTAATGGGGAAATATGTTTTAAAAATTTGGATATTTCATTTTATGGTTCTTAAAAAGATATTGTGGGTTTTGCGGGGTGTTGAAAATTATTTTCGTTTTAAAAATGCAGATGTGTGTGCAAAGAGATGAGTCTGCACACAGAAAGAAGGATTTGGTGAGAGCCATGGAATCATTTCGTTTGGAAAAGACCTCTGAGGCCATGGAGTCCAGCTGCTAGTGACAACAGAATTATTTCTGTTGTCTTTCTGTGTTCACATCTCTTTCCCTCTGGGATAACCACAGCAGTGACTGGTTTTGCTTTGGCCAGCAGGCTGAGAGCTCTGTGACTATGGGTATGAAAATAGGCCTCAGGCTGGGAATTTCTTTAGCCCTCACAGTACTTTGTGAAGATCCCTCTTCTCATGTGAAAAATTTTAAAACAATGTCATAGTTTTGTAAATCTCTGCACCTGCACTTACTTCTCAATGACTGTTGTGACTTCAACCAGAAAAACATCCAGAAACGGATGTCTCAGAACTGGAGCAATCATCCCAAGGGGTGGGTGTCCAAGGGACCAACCATTTTATGCCATTCAACACACTTTCGCCTATTAACATATAAAAGTTGTTCAATCCTCCATTAAATCTCTCTTACTTCAGATCAAATTCGTGGCAGCGTGGACTCTGTCAGCTTTACCTCCTTGGCAGTGACAGCGACAGCGACCAACCCAGAACCAAGCCTGGCTTTGGGCTCTGCACACAGGATCCATTCTTTGGACGCCTTTTGGAGTTCCCTGTGGAATTTGCGGCAGGGAAAGAGACTGGGTGGGAGCCTGGGTGCTTGGGCAGGGCTGTACAGGGCTGCCATCGTCCCCTCCACCCCACCAGGTGCCAGGTGAGGGTGACAGGGCGCTGTCCCCCCTCGCTGTCTGCACTAATGACTGGCGGGAGGGACACGCGCCCGTCTTCCCCAGCGCTCCCGCCCCGGCCGCCTTGGCTGCAAATACATTTTTCTAAGGACGCACATGAAAGAGATTGTGAATCAACACGGCTACAGCTCTGTTAACGCGGGTTCCCCTGAACTGGGAGGTCACCTCACATCGCTGTGCTCACAGGACCACAGACAATGTATTCAGCACGAGCCACGCATCAGCGTCTGCGCGGGCTGGGCCCTCCTCGGGCACCACTCCCGGCCTCCTCGGGAGCAAGCTGGGGGGATTTATGGATTTCTTATTGCTCTGAGGGCATTAAAAATAGCTGGGAAGTGCCTGAGATAGAAAGGCTGTGAAAGTCTCCCTCGTGTCCCTGACAGGAGGCTGCTCAAGGCGCAGCAGTTGCAGATCTGTAATGTGCAATTAAGGCTTTCTCGAGGCTTTCTTAATATATTTGTGCAAGCTCAGCCATTCTTGGGTGGCATCAAGAGCCTCCTGGTGAACCCCATGGATGCTTGGTCTTGCTTGTCTGTGTATCTCTGAACTGGGGGTTTGTTTCTGTGATGAAGTCTCAGCTGCTGGGGATGCTCCAAATCTCCTCTGAGGCTGCCCAGCCAAGCATCACACGGGATGGGGGCACCTCACAGGCAGGATTTGGGCTCTGGGTTGGGAAGGATTGAGGAGCAGCTGACGCCTTACGTTTTAACTTTTATATTTTTCAAATCCTGTATTCTCTGCAGTGTCCTGTAGCCTGTGAGCTGCTGCTCTCTCATGCTGAGACAGACAGAACAAAGCCTCTCCAGGCTGCTCTCCAAGGACACCCAGCCCGGCCTAGGCCCAAAATGTGTAACCCAGCATCTTGAGAAGGGGGGCAAGCTGAGGGGAAATTCCATCATTAGCTAAAGTTTAATTGGTGAAATTGGGCTGACATGCAAATGGACCAAAGCTATAAAAGTGTGAAGAACTCGTGACTCGGGGTCCATCTTGGGTGCAGCCTTTGGCCTGCCCAGGGTGTGCCTCTGAGGGCCTTTCCAATAAATATCCACCTTTATTCCCTTACTCCTGTCCAGTCTCTGTTTCTAGGTTGGCCTCTTTAGGCATCACAGCCACCAGGGACACTCCAGGTCGTTGTGCTGATGGCAGCATGGGGCACCCCCAAATCCCTGCCCACGCCAGGCAGGTCCCCACGCAAGGGGAGAAGTTTTGGGGCAGAATCCCCTCTGCAGGGACACGGGAATCCTTCACACAGGCACAGCCAGCACCACTGTGTTTGTGTGCTGGAATATTTAGGGGGAAGGAGCTGCCTGCCAAGGATATGCCTGAGCTGGAGAGATCGCGTGTCCAGACCGGACCTGATCGGAATTGATGAGCCTCTGAAAGTCTCCTGATGCATTTCCCTGGTTCCTAAATAAGGGAACCTCAGAGCAGAGCGCTGCTCCGAGCCATAACTAAGGTTCTCCAGACACTCTGCTTCCAGCTCTGCTGAGCGCTGTCATCAAAAATCATCCTGGGCGCTGCTCCTCCTCCTCCTCCTCCTTCCCCAGCCCTCACCCAGGCTTGGGGAAGCCAGGGGAAATGGAATTCAAAGCATGCAGGGAAGCACGGTTAGGGTCAGCCCAGGGTGCTCCATCACCCAGCTGCCCTCCACGTGAGCCTCCTTTGCACCTGACAGCACGGAAAACATTTTTCCCCCAAATTTTCACCCCCCTGGTGCCCTGGTGAACGTGGCAGTGACGATCACCAGTCCCTCGGTTGTACTGGGATTAATCCAATGGGAGCTCAGGATCCACAGTCACCGAGCCCGTTCAGCCAGCTGGGAGTGAGCCTCTTCTCCCACAGCATGAGAATTCCAGGCATTTCTTCCAGGACCAGGGTTATTGGCCCTGACTGACCACAGGAGTGGACTAAGAGGGCATCTGTCACTTGGGAAAAGGTTTGTCAGTCCCTCATGTGTGTGTGTGTGGCTCTTGGGGTGTGTCCCACTGCTCCCGGCTCCCTCCTGGTGTCCCAGCCAGGAATGGCCCGTGTCACACCCCTGTGCCCAGCTGAGCGAGGACAGAAGGTCCCTGAGGTCGCATTTTGGGGTGTTTCAGCCACAGCAGCAAACCCAGATGTGTGGGGTTCAGCCCCTTCCCCAAGCTTCCCAAATTAACTCCATATGTAACGCCGCTCCGAACGGAACAATAAATTAGGGTTGATTTTTTTTTTCTCTTTTTGGTTGCATATTTTTACACGTCGCATATTTAATGCCTCTCTGAAAATATAAATAAAACATTTGTAACCATTAGAAATCCTTAGAATCTGGGAAGCGCCGAAGAATTTATTTGTTTGCCGGAGGATCATACATATTGTATTAAAACTATATAAAGGGTTTAATAAAATGGCAAAAATAAAGCAAGAGCGAAGGCTCTCAATCTGCGCTGAGAGGAGGGAAGTGATCTTTCTTTGATGCCTATTAAATGTTCCAGCAGATGAAACCCTATATTCTGCCAGGAAATGAGTTTGCCACGAGCCGATTGGGCGCTGTCGTGTGTGCTCGACTCTACCACTGTCATTCCTCTTCCTCGAGCAGCAATACATTACCCCGCCTCCATTTTTCATTCCTCGCTGCCCGAAATGCAAATTTCCTCTCTGTTGTTTATATTAGGTTTTCAAATATATGGAAATCCAGATATCTGGAGGAAAATGTCAGGGCCAGGAATACTCGTGATCTGTCTTTTCCCCCAGCCTGACACTTCCCTCCATCGCTTACGCGGGAGCCTGTGAGGAGTGTTGGGGGCGAGGGTTGGGGGTGCTCAGGGGGTGCAGGGGGTGCTGAGTGCTCAGGGTCAGTGTTTGCAGGGTTTTGTCACCTCTGGAAAGCTGAACGTGGGGCCTGGG
>VWZT01005000.1:74565-86336 GCA_013397055.1 Pachycephala philippinensis
GGGAGCAAAAGGGATGCGTTGTGCAGGGATGAGAGAAGGGGAGCTGGTGATGGCTGAGCAGGAGCTGGGGAGAGGGGTGGGCAGCCCAGCACCCAGCTGGGCACTGCCTGTGCTCCAGGGAGCTGCTCAGGATGGATGTGACTGGAAAGGGCTCCCAAGCACCCTGCCCTCACTCCCTGAGTCTGCTGGGGCTGGGAGAGGGGCTGGGGGTCAGCGGTGAGCTCTCACATCACCGGTGAGCTCTCACATCACTGCTGCTGCTGCTGCCACTGGAGAAGGGCAGGCACCAGGTGGGAACAAATCCTGCAGCTTCAGGAGGAGTTTATGGCCGGATCAGGCTGAGCTGCTGCAGTTCCCCTCAGGTTTCTCAAGACAGAGGTGTACAAATAATCTAAATAGGGGCAGACGTGGCCTTGCAGAGCAGAGAGCTCTGGGGTTGTAAGCTCAGTTTGTGAATTGCTCATCTCGCCCCTGCTGGCCCACTCTACCCCTGCTACACCTTTCCCACGGTGGCCCAGGCCTTAGGGCTTGTGCCTGTGCTGGTTTATACTGGGCAGAGCCAGATCTGCCTTGCCCTCAGCCCGGTTTCAAGCCGCAGCCTCCCAAAATCTCCCACTTCCAAACTCTCAGTGCTCAGCGTGGCTGGTCCCAGCGGCTCAGCCCGTGCTGGTGGCACTGCTGTGGCTTAGATGGGAGCAATCCCTGTCACCAGGCTCCGTGCCATGCTCTGCCAGCCGGGAGGAAGCAGTGGAGGCGTGAGGGGAAGGGACAAACTTCCATGTGGGCACGGACTGTGACTGACACACCGATAATGAATGCGAGTTGCATCCATTGCTCCTCGATGAGTAAGAGCTATTTTAGGCTCTGGCAGCTTGAGAGGATGATCTGAAGGCAAAAAATCACTGTCTCCCAGTGCTGGAGAGAGCCTGATGTGCCTCAAATGGTGTCACCACAATCCTTGCAGCAGCTCCGAGGAGGCTGCACATGCAGGGAGCCGTCGCTCGAGTCAGCACAACATTTGCTCCTGGGTTGTTTTTCCATGCAGGGACACGAGGGGCTGAGGGAACAAAGTGTAACAGCAAATCCCCTGTTAATAGGGGTTTATGTTGCCATTTCTCAATGAGTGTGTGAGACCTGCCCACACCAAAGGCTCCTGCACACGGTTGTCACTGCTCCTGGCACAGCGCTCATCCCGCAGCTCCATGCAGCAAAACCAGCCCCAGACAGTCCTGATTTTGGGATTCAAGGGGAGGCTCTGGGACTTGTTGGACACCTCTGGGCACAGTCTCTGCCTTCTCCATCAGCCGAGCTGCAGCACTCAAACATGTTTGCAAAGAGAATCATGAAAGGTTGCAAATGCAATCCCACTGAAAGCTGTGCCGGAGTAATTGTGCACACACAGAAATCTTTTCATCTGCTCACTCAGCTCTGCACCAACACTCCTCCAGCACAGAGCAGCAAAGAGGTCACACAGTCTTAATACACACAAAGGCCACGGTCCTTTTACCTGGGCCTTTTAACACCCAGCAGAAAACAATATTTCTGAAATCACGGGAGAAATTCCAGGATTAAGAAACAAACAAGTGAGAAAAAAACACCTCCCTCTGCTGAGCACGGTTATTTGCCCCATCCCAAACACACACAAAGGAGCAGCTACTGCAGATCCTGAGCCCAGAGCACACGGGAGGGATGGCCCTGACCATCCCTGACCATCCCTGCCTGTCCCTGCCACAGGCTGGGGACACTGGGGCTTTGCACAGGGATTTGCACAGGAATTTGGGTGGAATTTAGGGGGAATTTTGCACAGGAGCTGGCTCTGCATGGACCCCTCTGCCACACCACCATGCCTGGAGGTGTTCAGTGACATCAGGGAAATACAGGGAGATGTTCAGCTCCCCGTGCACCCAGGGCACAGCGCTGGTGAAACCAGCCTGCACTCCTGTGGTTCTGCGACTCGAGAAACCAAATTGCCATGCCCAGGTTTTCCTTCCCAGGGTGTCCCTCAGAAAGAACGCCTGGCAAAGGGAGATCAGATCCAAGGGAATTTTTGGGGAACGGGGCTTGCATCCTGCGTCGCCTCAGCTGGAGACGCTGGCATTTCCCACCGAGCACAGTTAATATTCTCTGTGCCTGCAGCAGCAGCAGCTCCAGCCCTCTCCTGCTCAGCTCCCCCTTCCCAAGGCTGAGTGTTTTGGCAGACTTCTTGTTCCAAGCCAGTGGACCTTGTAACGCCTCGGAATGCATAATCCAAACCTCCCTGCCTAGGAAAGGCAGGAGCTGGGACAAAGCAGCATGCACCTTCTCTCCTTTGGTTACCAGTTCAAGCTGTGTGGAAGAGAAAGGGGTTTTCTCTATTTTCTTGTTTTCTTCCTGCCCTAACCTGCCCCACTGAGTCCCTCAGACCCACAAAGGCCTCGAGGAGCTCCAGGGCTGCATTCCCTGCTGGGAATGAGCCTGCTCTGCAGCCAGGAGCATCGAAGAACATCTTCCCCATGGTGTTCCATGGTGATCCCTGCTGAAAGGCAGCTCCAGCTTTTTGAAGACCTCCGAGCTGCTCCAAGGCCACATGAGAGTGATGAAGAGAACAATCAGGAATCTGTGACAGGAGAGCATTTCCACTCTTGTCTGCCAGGTGAGCAAGGTGAGCCCAGGTGAGTGCTTTGCCTGCTCTGCCACCTCTGAGCCTCTCAGAACACACAAACAGCTGCTGCAGGTCCTCCTCTCCTCTGAGCAATAAAATGATCACAGTTTAAAAATTTTAAAAAAGGAATCCCTGTGGCCATGGTGAGATTCTGAGCACGGAGAGCAGATCCCTCAGAGCTGAGCAGCAGAAGCTGTCACACGCTGTCACCGAGGGCAGAAAGCACTGCCCACGCTCTCGGCCCCAGCAGAGGCAGTTTCAGGCTGATAGCAATTTGCAATGGGTTTATTTCACCAGAATGAATTAATACAGGAAAATAATTTGCAGATTACAACAATTCCTTCAGCAATGTATGACTCAGAGCCAGGCACACAGCCAGCACCGAGAGTCAAATTATTTGCAGCTCCGAGCTCCGGCGAGGTCTGGTTTGAAGCAAATCCTAACGAGATGCCCGACTCCATTCTGGGCCACGTGAACACGAGAACCTGAGCCTCATCCTGATGAACCACTGCCCTCGATAGCCCAAATTTCCAATGCATTTGGGGCTCACTTCCTGCAGTGTGTTGGTCACCAGAGGCTGGGCTGCCCCTGTGGGTGCTGCACAGCCCCCAGGACCCGGGCAAGGACATGAGGTTTGCTCCTCGATTCATTGCAGCTGCAGGTGATGCATCAGAGTGAAGGCTCTCCACCGATGATCCTTCCAAACAGGCCATCCATCATTAGTGAAGGTCAAGCTGCAGATGAATTCCATCATTTTGCAATCATGCACTTCCCCCCCTTGCCCTTGGTTGGGTGCCCACAGAAGGTGAAGCTCTCGGGGGGTGTTTCCAGCTGCCTGGAGCTCGGTGCTCCCACTGGAACAAGTGGTGGTGGAGCACAAGGTGTGGTGGGTGGCTTTTCATCCCTTCAGAGGCTGAGGAAAATATGAAAACGATGAAAATGATGAAAATTCCCAAAGGAATGTGCCAGCTCTACAGGTGCAGCCTGAACTCCCTGCTTCTGCAAAGACCCCTCGAAGCAGAGAGCAAGGAAAAACTCTTTTAGCTCACACGAGCCTGTGGTGGGTGAAGATTCCAGATCTCCTTCGAAGGTCTCCCACACATAGCTCCTGCTCAATGGCTGTGGTGACCAATCCAACCCCCAAAATTCAGCCTCAGCTTGGAGCACCTGCATAACACCAGTTCCCTTGGTGCAGCAGGCAGGAGACCAACTTATTTCAGGATCTCCCTAACTCACAGGTGTCTCTGAACGTGTTGTTTCCTTTTAGCAAGGTCTGAAAAGAGGGGCCCAGCTGGATCATGAAGGTGCTAAAGCTGGAGGAACAGTGGAGCAAGGGAAGGAGACAGTGTCTTAGAGTAACTTTTTAGTGTGTATTCTAAACTTATTCAAATCATCAAAACCTCATCAAAAAACTGTACTCCAGTCCGGAGGCGGGCCCCCACACCAACCTAACTCCAAAAAAAAAAAAACCCCACACCCACAAAAAAACTCAAAAATCTTCCAAATTTTCTCTCCACAACAAAAAATTTTCAACATTTAACATTATTATTCTTTTCTATGTATTTTATTAAATAAATAGTTTTTTCTCTTTCACTTTCCTCCAAAAAAAATTTATTTCTTTCCCAAACCTAATAAAAAAAAACCCAACTATAACTCACTTTATATCAAAAAATATTTTCCTCCAGATTTAACCTAAACTACCACAGACAGCCAGGCACGAACTCAGCTTGGGCTGAGCTGTTGTGGGGAGAACCAGGGAATGTCAGGATGTGTTTTTAGGTGACTCTTTGTGTTTCATCTACCTCAGCTCTGTCTTAAAGAGGCGAGTGTTTAGCCAGGCTGGTCTGGAAGCCCAGCTTTAGGAAGGAAAGCGCTGTCCTGGGGCTCTTCACCTCCACACTCCAGGCTGGAGTCTCAGCACACCTTGAGCAGGGTGGGAATAAACCTCCTCCTCCTCCTCCCCTGAGCACAGGATGCGTTCCTTTATTCTGTCACAGGACAAACCAGAAGAGAAGAGCTCCTGCCTGGCTGTGCCTGGCAGAGGCGCCGTGTCTGAGCACGCCAGGGCCATCGGAGGTGTCATGTGTGCATCATTTAAATTAACGTTCCTAAAACAACAATGCTATTTTTAATATTTAAAGAGCCCCTTTGAAGAGCGGGAGAATCTGTCACCTTTCCTGGTGGATTTGAATCCTGTGTTCTGAGGGTTTTTCTTCTCTGATTAAAGCAGTTGGCTGCATGAGGAACAGCTACACATGATGTGCTGGGAGGGGGTGTGGGACTGAGGCACGTCCTGGGGAGCAGCTCCTGCTTGTGGGATGGATTTTCTGGGTTTTCTTTGTGGAGCTCCCTGTGCCAGAGGCAGGGGGCAGCTGGCCAGGCAGTGCTTTCCTGGGCCCCTGCCCCTGGCTGTCCCTGGTGGGGAGTTTCACTCTTTGGTTTTGGTTTGCTGGGGAGAAACTTCCCCCCTGCTCTGTCCCCAGTCCACTCTCCAGAGTCTCTCTAGGCATTCAAACCTGATGGGATTTGAGTCTAACCCTGACCCAAAACACTCTTTATGCCCTGGAATGGGCTTTTTTTGTGCAAAACTCACATGGTTCATCCAAGAGCGGTCCAGCTGGTGCCAAGGGTGGGCAAATCCCTTCACCTGCCCTGCAGGTGTCACCTCTGCTGTTGTGGGAGCACCAGGCTTGGCGTGCTCACCCTGCTGGGTGCTCCTGCTGAGCTGCACCACCTGCAGCTGTCTCTGCTGAGTTTTGCTCTGCTTTCTTTTGGGCCAGGCCTGCAATTTGTCAACAGGGTTCTGATTTCTGATCTCCTCCCGGAGGTACAATGCTCCTGACGGTCATAAATCTTCTGCAAATAGAGCAGGTTCTCCCTTTGTCCCAAAATGAGGTCAGTGGGACATGGAGCAGCACCTGACCCACCTTTCCCTGCAGCCCCAGCACAAGGGACATCCTGCACTGCTGACATCGGACCAGGGGAGCTCCTGTGACTGAGCTCATGTCCGTGGATGCTTTTCCACCTCCCTGCATTCCCACCCTGGTGAGGTTCGCTGAGAACCAGGAGTGGGAGCTGCCTCCTGAGCTCCCGTGGTGACCAAGGACTGGGATCCAGACTCAGCCCCTAACGTGGGCTCCCAGGGCCCTTCCCCTGCTGGAAATGCATCTTCCCAATGATGGGAATGCTGGGAAGTGGAGGAGAAGGGCGCATTGCCAGCGTGGCCGGAGCAGGGAGCAGAAAATTATGTTATTGGAGGGAAAAGACTATTAGGATTCTGCAGCTCCGAAAAACGCATAGGTCTGAAATAAGACTAATGAGACCTTTGCCGGTGCGGTCGGGTTGCATTAATGACCCTTCGGAGGATACAATTGCCAAAAGCTCTCACTGTAATTACCGCGCTAATGGTCGGCGGTGACATCACTTCAGCCCCAACGCGATGCTTGTTTTGGATGCGTTTCAGGAGCGGGGCTGAGGTCCATCAGCCTGATTGCCTGTGCTCTGCTGACCATCCTTCTCAGCCGCCTCCTCGGCTGCTGGCTGCCCTCCAGCCCGGCCCCGGTGTCCAGCACTCCTCTGCTTTTTAAGGTGCTTTTGGGACCGCGAGCTGAGGACGGCAATTTGTCAGCACCGCTGGGCTGGGATGGGCGGAGGGGGAGCTGGAGGAGATCCACGCATCCCCTTTTTATTCCTCAGGCATCCTTAAAAGGCTTTTTCTAAACACTGATTTACATTCTGCTGGCATGGCCCGGAGCACACCTGCCCCTCGCAACCTTTGGACAATCCCCGCTCCCGGCGCGCATCTCGCCGCCGGTGGGGACAGGCTGATCCCCACCTTCCCCGGCGCCTCTGGGCTTACAGGAACATATTAATTAACCTCATTATCCGGGATCATTTCAGCACTCACACAGACAGGGTTTTACCGCTCCGAGGAGGGCTCTGCCTCCCAGGGGCAGCTGGAGCCGGAGGGGCCGAATATTTGCCTTTACAAGGTGGGCGATGCTCGGTGGTGGGGGCTCATCCCAGCCCCTCCACGGACCCATCCACCCCTGGGTGCTGCTGGAGGAGGGATCTGAAGGAGAGACAGCCACAGGAAGCAGTTTTCCCTCGGTGCTGCTCTGCCGGGCGCTTTTCTCCCGGGATGGGGCCGGCGGTGCCTGCGGGATGTGCCCGGCTCCCTCTGCTCCTCCCGGCACCAGCCGGGGACGGATTGACAGCGGCTTGTTAAACCTGACAGAGCATCACCTTTAAGGAGTGGGAGAAAGCAGGGCTTTTAATTAAAAAAGGGGAGAAAAAAAAAAAAAAAAGGCAAGTCATGATTTCTGCCTTTCCTGTTCAGCTCCTCTGGAAACAGCATTCCTGCTCCAGCATTTAAAAACATCAAATTGATAGTCCTGTCAGCCGTGCCCATGGGCTACTGCTCCCTGCCCAGCCCTCCCACCGGGCTCTGCCTTTGAAGGCGAAGGCACCGCTGTGTGACTGTCCTCAGGGACATTCATTTTCTCTCCTGCAGACTCGCTGGTTGTCACCAGCAAATATCCAGCCAGGCTCCCCTCGTCCCGCTGTTCCCAGCAGCATCCTGGTACAGGCACCAGCCACTGAGGCTGGCAGGTGGCTCCCTGCAGCACCCAGGGGTCACGGGGAGATCAGAGCAGTGTGTGCAGGATGCCAAGAGGGTTTTTCCTCCTCTATCTGTGATACCCTGAGATGTATGTGGAGTTTCTTTATTGTGGGGCTCCTTCTGCCCCCAAAGCAGGTGAACGGGGATGGGCAGTGCTGTCTCAGGTGAAGGCACCTGCACCAGCAGCCACAAACCGCTGGTCTCCAGCAGAGAGGAGCTGGGGGAGCAGGAATTAAAAGAGCTGCTGAAGCCCAGCTGCCCAGAGCTGCTCTGTGCCTACTTCATTCTGATCCTGCCCACTTCCAAAGTGCCAGCAGTGGGAGGGAGGGGGGCCAGCTCTGCACAGGAGCAATTCCTGCTGATATTGACAGTGAAAACACCTTTTCCAGATTTGGAATAGGAAAATGTCCACAGTTTTTTTTCCCCCCAGAAAACCCTCTTTTTAAAACTAAAAAAAAATAAAACCCCAATGCAAACTTCCTTTACTGGTTTCCAAGGGGAACTGCCCCTTGGAAAAGGCTCTGAGCAGCATCTCTGGGGTCTCACCATGGCAGGAACCCCTGGCTGTGCCTCCCTAATCCTCATCCTGAGGGGAGCTGCACCCACGCAGTGAGAGCCCAGAGCTGGAGCATCACAGCCCCGCTCTCCTTCAGCCTCCTGACCCCGCTGTGCTCTGGCCCCAGCTCTGTCCCCGGTGTGACCACCAACCTTGTGGCCTCATTTGCAGCCCCCTAACGAGGCTCGGGGGTCTCCAGGCTCTGCCGGAGCAGGGCAGCATCAGCACCGACTCAAGGTCTGTTCCTGCTTGAGCGATCAACATCATTTCCATACTATAATTACATTGCCCAATCCTCTCCTGATTTTACTGCTATCTTGTAAGGCGTCCCGCTTGTGAGTAATTTAAAGCTGTATGAGATGTCAGGCTCTGTGAAACAATCACCCCTCAAAGAAATATGGGCTGAGATAATAATTGATAAGTCCCATTAGGCAGCGGGGCCCACGTTTCTCACTTGGCCTCTCCTCCGCCGCGGCCTTGATCGTTCCCTCAGTGCCACCTTTGCTGCTCGGCATTTTTGGGAGGCATCGCAGGAGCTGAGGGGAGACCCTCAGGGTGGAGGAGCCACTTAACTTCCTGGATTCCAATATTTCAGCCTGATTTACAGGTGAGTTTGCACAGAAAGCACATCAGGAGTGTTGGTTACCACCTGCATTCGCTCTCTGGGTTTGTCTCCGTGGTTTATCCTCATCAGCCATCAGTGGTTTATTTCTGTCCCTAGTTTGTGTTTTTTAACACCTCGTCTCCAGATTTTTAATGGTTGTAGAGTTTACAAACTCCCTTTAAACTCTTAAATTTTTAATTGAAGAATAGAATGTAAAGTTAGCTTCGTGTTGTCTGCAGCCAGGAGAGGGTCTCACCCGTGAGCGATGAATTATGCAGGCGTGAGGGAAGGGCAGGCTGCTTTTGGTGTGCTATTTCATAATTGCATAAACTACTGCACTCCCAAATCAGGCAAACAGTATTTTACACATTCAGTAGCCTTTAAAAAAGAGTGACAGCTAATTTGTGATGTTCCATAGCAAAAAAAAAAAAAACCAAACCAAAACAAAAAAACAATTACAACAAGAATTTTTAAAAGTTGTCAAAACCCAGGCAAAGGTGAGGAGTTCGGAATGGGAAAACCTTTCTGGAAAAGAGATTTCTTTTCCCTTTGCATTTAGGAAGAGGCACCACAAATTAAAAGACATGGCATGGAGGACTTCATTTGGGGAGGGGTTTTACCTTCAGGGCAGGTTTGCCCTCTGTGGTCAAGTGAGACCCTCAGCTGTGAGAGCTGAGGCACAAAACGAGCATTCAATAAACTGGGGGTGACTTTTGGGGTGAAACTGGGAGCTCTTCATGTCGACTTGGACCTATTTGGGAGAGAAGGTGCGTTCCCAGGGGGGAGTTCCATATTGGAAATCTTTTATCTCTCCCCCAGAGTGAGCTCTCAGAGATGGAAATCTGTCCTTCCCAGGATGGAAATCCTGGAGAAACGTTCCAATTCATAAACACTGAAACAACCTTATTAGAACGACACGATCTGACAGCTGTTAAAACATTATAATAAACCAGAGGAAATAAAGAAATATCCTGTGATTCGTTACTATCTTTGAAATGTTTGAGAGAGTGAAGAAAGTCAAAATGGATCAGTTTTGATCTTGGATTATTTCATCGAAGAACTCATCAAGCTGAGGCAGTCCCGTGGGGGTGTTTTGATGTGGATATAAAAGTGATTTTGCAGGAAACATCTGGAGTTGGAGGGATTTGATGGTTTCTCTCAAGAACCGCCGAGCTCCTGTTGGCCAGCAGGGTCCAGCCACCAGCCCTGGAGCTGATGGAATTACACAGAATTAAAGAATATTTGAGGTTGGAAAAGACCTTTAATATCATTAAGTCCAACTGTAAATCCTAATTTTTTTATCCTAATGGAATTTCAATTAGAAATTCCCACCAAGGTCCATCACCTCAGCCCCACTGACGCCAACAGCTTCTCTGGAGATGGCTCAAAATCCTGCATTTATAAATGATGTGAAATTCCCCCAGCAAAGCCACCAGCTACAAACTGGGGCCATCCCTGTGCTGGTGAAGCTCCACTCAGGAACTGCAGCGTCAAAATAAAAATGCAAATATTTATCTCAACTTCTCTTTCAGGCTTGAGTGCTGGTGAAAGCAGCTTTACAAATTCCGAATCCATCACCTCCCTGGAGAAATCCCGGCGCTGTTTTGTAAGCAAAAGTGAAAGTCTTTGCCACACAGCTGCTGTGGAAGTTTTGACAAGAAGGCGACTGCTTTTCAAACACCTGGGTGGGACGCATCGATCGGGAATCATTCCCTGTTTGCCAAGGACAGGCTCTGGCAGCATTCCCTGCTGGAATAACGGGTGGCATCTGGCATTAAACTCACCCCTGGCACCGTGGGAGCTCAGGCTGCTGGTGCCACTCCCACCAGGTCACCTGTGGGATGGGATGTGCTGTGGCCATGGAGCAACCAGCCCCAGAGCCATGGCCAGAGAAAATGCCCATCTCTCTGGGCTGAATAACAATAACCATAATCATAAATTTATATTACATCTGTAATATATTCTTATATTATTATATTAAATAAAATTATTCTAACTTGCTCCTTTGGTTTCTGCCTAAGCCCTCGCTGTCACCCGGCTCCTTGCTCCAGAAGAACTGAAGCTGAAGAGACCAAAAGAGGCTGTAATTTGATATTTCAGAACTGAAATTTTGGTCATTTGGGAGCTGTGTGCCCCCAGCTGAGGGATGGAAGTGGGAGTGTGGAGCTGAGGTTGAGCCCAGGGGTGGGTCTGGCACTCCAGTGCTGAGGGAGCTTTTCTGGGAGAGCAACTCTCACCTGGCTTTGGGTGTTCCAGGCGTGCTGCCTTCACTTACAAATCATCTCTCCTATCCCTTTCTCCCTCTACCTGGTGCTGTAAATTTGCTGCTATTAATTAATTTATAATTAAGTCCTGTACAGCAGCCACTCGCTCCGAGAGAGATGATTTCAGATAATCTCCATTTGTCAAAATATGCCTGTCTGTGCTCGAAGCCACGAGGAAAACACCGGGAGCTCCAGGGGGTGAGATGGGGAATGGAGACAGAGGAGCAGCTCAGCCGAGGAAGGACAGAGAGGGAAGGCAAAGCTCTGGATTTGGCAGTGCCCAACATCCTCCTCCTGCTCCTGCTGGACAGAGCATGGCGCTGCCACTGCCTCCAAAGCCTGGTGTAGATGGAGCTTGAGCACAGCTGAATTAAACACTAACTAATCCCTGCAGGAAGTGTGGAAAGTCATATTTAATCCGTGCCAGCCCATAACCAGTTTGTGGTCTAATTGCTGCCCGCTAAACAAGCAATAGATATCCAATTATGGGAGCGTGTTCCCATTGTCCCGCATCCCGCCGTAGCTCAGAGGCTCAGGGAAGCATTTAACTGCTAATAAACAAGGTGCAGGGTTTAATTTGAAAGGTTATTGCAGTTTCATATGAGTGAATGGTGAGGAGCATTCGTAGGGGGAGTTGCAGGAGCCCTTATCATGCTTGTGGCCAGTCCTGGCTGGGTCACTGCAATGCCGAATGGAAGGGATATGGGAGCTGAAAAAGAGACCCAGGATGTCAGGAAAAAACCATGCTGTTACTGTGGGCAGCTCAAGGAAAACTTCTGTACAACAAGTGGGAGCTGAGGAGAAAGCAACAGGTCAGGGACTGCAGGGAATGCAGGAGAAAACGGCACTGGAAATATCCCAACACCCCGGAGCTGAGCCTGTGCTGTCCTGATCCCCATGGAGAACAGAGCAGAACTGCGGGATCAGGGATGGGCAGGGATGGGGGGCTGGAAGAATATCCCCATAAGGAGATCCTGGCTGGGCTGAGGCAGTGCAGGACAGCTGAGGTGGGGGTGTTGGGATGGGGAGCGGCTGCAGAGCCAAAAATGAACGGGCAGTTCTAGGAGAGGTGGAGAATGAAAAGG
>VWZT01005000.1:86371-114575 GCA_013397055.1 Pachycephala philippinensis
CTTCCTTCCTTCCTCCCTCTCCAGGGCACAGGGGAGTGGAGGGACCTCCCTCATCCCCATGGCACCCCAAAAAGCACCTGGAGAGCAGTGAGATTCCTGCCACCGTGCTGGCGCTGTCTCTTCCAGGGAGCAGCAGGAGCAAGGAAAAACAAACAAGCCTAACGAAGTGCTTTGGCAATTATACAGACAAACAAATCACTTTCCCAAATTGCTTCTTTGGGGAATTACAGCTCCTGGAAATGAAACACAAACAGATTATTAAAAAAGAGCTTCCCGTTGGGAGAGAAGCAGTATTTACCAGAGAAGATGTGCCTAGCTGGACCTCTAATTGCTGTTCATTAGCTCATATTGATTTAATTAGTTGCTGCACTCAGGTCTAAATTGCCTGCTGGCCTCAGCAGGGATTTAGGAGCCAGGGCACATCCCTGACCTGCTGGGCAGTGATGAAGTGAGGTCCCCTCTGCCACACTGGGGACACAGCAGAGGAGTGGGGTCCCCTCTGCCACACTGGGGACACAGTGGCAGGGGAGGTGTCCCTTCTGCCATGGCAGGGACACGGCAGGGACATGGCAGGGATTGGGGTCCCCTCTGCCATGGCAGCAGTGGCAGGGACAGTGGCACATCCTCGTGGGTTGCTCCTTCCATGAAACCGGCGGCATCATCATCAAAGCGCTAATTAACTGCAGCAATTAGAGAGGGTGTCTTCACAACACAGAATTAAAGTGTCTGTGTGAAGGCGTGGTGAGATCCATCACTGGCTGGCCGTGGGAGTGGGAGGTGGGGGCTCAGTGTGAGGCTGTGGGGTCACAGGAAATTTTGGGGGCACAGCCCTGCCCTGAGCTCGCGGCTTCCCAAACCAGAACCTGAGGACTATTAACTTCCCTGATTAGGGACCTTTGGGGAGTGGCTCTTTGGCAGATCCCTGCTTTCTAATTGCAGGTGATTAATGGGGAGCTGCGGTTCTGCTCAGAAATACCTGTAATCCCCTCTTTGAGGAAATCCTGGCTGGGTGGGACACTGGGACTTGCACCCTCACCCGGCACTGAGCTCAGGAGTGGTGCTCCTGCTGCAGAACACATTCCCTGGATGGAGGTACAGCAGCAGGCATGAGCTGGAATCCCAGCAATCCCACCGTAAGCTCTTTCCCACACACACAGGCACTGCTGCCTTATCCCAGCCATCATTCCTGCAATTTCTATTCCTACAGCAAGAGCCAGGGAGGCTCAGAACCGTGGGAGCTGAAGGAAGAGGCCCAAGGGCAGAGGGGGAGGATGCACTGTGAGCCAGCCTCTCACCCTGCAGTGGGATTGAAGGGAGAATTGGATCAGAGGACCTGGAGGTTCAGCCGCTGTTAAAAATGATCCTTTGTGCATCAAATCAGTATTCCAGGGGCTGCTCCAGATTCAATACATCAAAGGTTGAAGGATCATACAACCCTATTAGCTCCAAACTTTAATTTCCCTTCGGGGCTGGTGTGTTACAATGCAACTACAGCAGCAATTACAACTTTTCCTTCACTGACAACTTGTTTAGATCAATAATGTCCTCAGCATCTTGAATCGAGATGGGCTCCATCAGCTGGACAAGGAAAACAGCCAGAGCCCCGGGTTCTCCCCCGTGACTCCATGCCAGGACTGCTCCCCTGCCCGCTCTGGATTCCTGTGCCACGGCAGGCTCAGGCACCTGCAGGATTTTGCAGATTTTGCCCTTCTCCCTGTTTCCTCACCCAGCTGAAGATCCCCAGGCTTTCTGCTTTCTCTCCATGAGCTCCATCCCTTACTGCTGCCACAACCTTCCAGTTGCCCCTCTGGAGCTGGGGGTGGGGTCCAGGATTCCACGGAGAATCCGTGATGCCATACTGTGCCTCTCATGGCACTGCCACGCTCAGGGCATTGTCACAGACCTCGCGGGGACACGGCTCTGTGCTGGACACACACAGCCCCTGACCAGGGCCCTGCCTCTCCCCACAGCTCTGGGGTGAGTTTTAGTTTCACCCCTCTCACCCCCAACACTTCCAAGAAATCCTCAGAGAAGGGAGGGGAATTCAAAACTCTCCTCCTTGTATTTTCACACAGCCATGACACCCCTGAGACACTCACAGGGGCAAGGAGCAGAGATTTGGTTCTGATCAATACCTGTAACACTAAACCTCCTGCCACAGTGCCCTCGCTGGGACACGGTGCCAGCCCAGGATTGCAGCTCCCGGCCCTTGGAATATTGCCTGAGCTGCTGCTCCCCCGCGCCGTGGCACGGAGCCAGGGAGCATGGAGGAGGAGTCATAAATCTCCCCACTGAACTAGAGCTGACTTGGGAATTGGAAAGGAGAAAATCCCAACAGGAGTGAGTGTGGTCTCGGGCTCTGAGACAGATGGGCTGGCAGAGTCATAAAGAAGGTGGTGTTGAGCTCATGGGAGGACTGGGAGGCTGGAATTGCAGCCCTTCAGAGAGGGAGAGCACAGAGTCCTCCAGCCATCCCCCCTGAACCCTGGGAACATGGACACCTCTCTCTGGGCAGGTGAGGACGGTGATTTAACACGGGTGTGTAGGATTTTTAATGCAGCAGATGAGCTGAAACCATTGGAAATGCTGGCACAAGCCCGGGCTGGCAGAGCAGTGAGGGCAGGGATTGCTCTGGGCTCTGGGTGGGAGCTGGCAGGCTGCACATCGAGTTTATAAACCAGCAGAGAATGAACCATTTTGCAGAGCATTAGAGGCCGGGGAGATGGCCTTGAAAGCCCCCGAGTGTGACGGATTGGCTCCGTGTCCCTCGCCCTGGTACAGGCTATTCCTCCCAGCAAATGTGCCAGAGTGAAGCTCAGGGATACCTCATCAAAACACAGGCAGGAGTTTAACATCTCACAGGCCTCCCTTCACTGAAGCCAACAGCCTTGTTTGGGAAAAAAAGGGATTTAACCTTAAAAGAGTTGGCCGAGCTGAAAATCACAGGTCCCCGAGTTTGCAGAGGGGCAGAGACAGCTGTGCCCGTGGGCCTATACCTGCACACATCTGGATATATACCTGCACACATCTGGACAAGCCCAGTACATGATAAAATGGGTCACACCGCTGGCTTTTCCACAGGGAAATTGATATCTGCAGGTTCAGAGGATGACTTCTAGCAAATTTAATAGTTTTCCCCAAGGTGGAGCAGATGAAAGGCTGTGCGGGAGGATGTTTAGGGGCAGCAGCTGGTCTCCTGCAAGCTGCACGGGTGGGGAACTGCAGGTTTGGCCTCTCCAAAGGCAGAGGCTCCTGCTGGGCTTTGGGAAGCTCCTCACAGCCCAGCTCAGAGCGTGGCTGTGTGAGAATGAGCCGGGGCCCTGCTCTGAGCAGCAGAGGCATTAAATGACTCGACCAAGGTCAGGGGAGATGTGCCCAGGTGGGGGAGCGAGGCTCCCATGACAACACAGCGCTGCCTCTGGCACAAATCCCACATCCCTCACCCTTCCAGTGCCCAGGTCACGGCCGTGTGCCAGCCCCTGGAGTGGGGACAGGTCTGTCCCGGGCACACCCAGCCCTGCTGACGCTGATCCCCCTGGTGGAAATCACCACCCCAAGGCTCGGCAGCACTTGGTGTTCTCTCAGGAGGTCACGAGGGTTTTGAGGGATGTAAAGTGTTTGTCAGAGAGAGGGTGGCGCTTCCCTAACTGCGGGAATGGTTTGCCGGCACGTACAGAAACAGAGCTGGAGAAGCTGAGGGAGCATCGGTGCGAGCTGGGGGGAGTTTGAACTTTTCCACGGCTCACTCAGCCTCAGAGCTGCTGTGATTTCTCCGAGGGATGAACACACCGAGGCTGGAGTACAGAACACCCAGAGAAAGCCAGAGATCATTCCTTGCGTTGGGAACGTTCTCGGGACGGGACAAACAGTGCTCGGGTCAGTTCAGATCTGGCAAGGACGGGAGGCACAGGCAGATGGATGTGGGGTGCTCTGAGCCTTGGAGCCTGAACACACCTGGACCTTGGCCAGGGGTCTGCCTGCCATGGAAGCCCAAGGCTGGTGTCCAGCAGCTTTTCCTTTTCCAGACCGCTTGGCACGGCCTTGCAGGGCCATTGGCTGACCCCGAGAGCTCCTCAGTGTGACCTGTCAGAGCTCCTTGTGCTGAGATCCTGGGCTGAGAGCAGCGCTGGGCTCTGCTCTGCCAATCCTCACCCCATCCCAGCGCAATTCCTGCATCAGCTTTTGGATGCTTCACCCCCCCTCCGTGTTTTATCACACCCCCTGCCTCATTGCAGGCAGAGATGTGCTCGGTTTGCTGGGCTTTGGGAGCTTGAGGAGGATTCCCCTGGTTTTGTCACCATCCTGGGGACACAGGGAGCTGCAGAGCCGAAGCAGTGCCTGCACCAGCAGGGAAACACCGGAGTGATCAACTTTGTCAGCAAAGAAATAAAGTTTTACTACAGAGAATGACTCAGTCTTACAGCATCTGGGAGGTGTTTGTGAGGGGTCGGCTAATCCTGCCTCCACCTGGACCCATAAATCCAATAAAAGGCTGTTCCTTCCAACCGGGTCACTGTGGCCTCATTACAAAAGTCCTCGGGTGCCGGTTCTCATGAATAAACAATTGTTTTGTGGATAAAACAAATCAACATATTAAACACCCCTCTTACAGCTTAAAAAAGTTCCAACCGTTATGCAAATGGACCTGTTAAATGAAGAATATTCCTAGGTAAAATAATTATGCAGAGCAGTTTCCCCTCTGCATAAGGTGCCAAAAATTATCTCAGTGATGCCAATTATCTGCTTGTTAGCACTGACATTATCATAGTCATTACACAGAGCCGGTGCAGTTTATGTAAGATCTACATTGTGTTCTATTGTCATTTTTCCCTCTATTTACAACTCTGTATAATAAATGTCATTTTTCAAATGTTAAGGTATTTGGTATTTAATCTATCATTAAGGCTCTGAATATGTCTAGCCCCTAATAGGAAGGCTGGTTGTAACACACTGTGGTACTAAAAATAAAAATAAAAGGGGGAAAAAAGAGGGGGAAAAACCTGCTCAGCTTGGGTGGGGAAGATGTGGGAGTGAAGGAGTTTGAGAGAGGGGGCTTTTTCCCGGTGATTGAAGCATGAGGATCCCCAGGATGGGATCCTCCCCAGCCCCTGCTCCACAGCAGGAGCACAGAGGAGCTGGGAAATGCTCCCTGTGCCACCAAGGTGTGTCCCCGAGGGTTTGGAGAGAAATAAACTCGCCCATCTCCTTGATTCTACAAGGGCTTTTGAAATGTGCTAAAACCATCCTTTAATTATTCTGAAATTACTGATAACTGCCTCCGCAACAGGTTATGAACCATCCTCTCATTATATTATAGCCACAGCATTCCTATGAATCATTAATTAATTATCCCCGGCTGTCCAGCATGAAAAATTGATGTCTAGAGAAAACAAACAGAAAAGGAGAAACGGAACACGGGCACAAACAGGCGAGAGAAAAGGAGTCCAAAAGGCTCAGAGAACAGGCAGGGGACTGGGAGGGAGAGGAGGGAGGCTGAAGGCAGAGAGGGAGGGCTGGAAGTGCAGGAGCAGGATTCCCCCAGCTCCTCTGGAACCCCGCGGCAATTACAGTAACTGTTATTAAAATAAAAATAAAAATAATTACACTCTAATTACTTTGACACAAGAAACGAAGCAGATTGTTATCAGAGCGAGATAAACAGCAACTTCAAAGCAGTTTTTCGCCCTGGAAGCGATTTACATGCGAGGAGCACACGGAATCTTGCCTGCAGGGGTCCAGGATTCGCTCCCGCTTTGCTCCCAGTCCGTGTGGAGGAGCTGGGCCGGTGATCACCCGTGGGAATCGGCTCCTGCTGACCCCTCGGACTTGTGCCTGCTGGTCATCCCTGCCCCAATTCCCCTGGGGATGTGCCCTGCCAGCTGTGGCTGCTCACCGGGCACCCAAGAGCAGGGCCAGCTGCCCGGTTCTCCTTCCCTGAAAGCTCTGGCAGGGTGCAGGTCGCTCCTGAAATTCCAAGGACTGTTGATTAAAGCAGAGAGAAGGAATGGCGTCAGTTCGGGGGTGACTTTGCTCGGACACCCCACGAACAGGCTCGCCAGGGAGGTGGTGTAGTCACCAGAAGTGGCTCAGTGACTTCAGCGACTTCAGTCCCTGAAGGTGTTCAAACAACGAGTGAAGTTGGCCCTTCACGATGTTGGCAGGGGGGTATTGGAGGTCTTTTCCAACCTCAATGGTTCTGTGACTCTATAAAAATGTCCCTGTCCCCCGTCAGACTGGACAGAAGCAGCTCCTTTCCCTCTCCAGACACTTAGGAGCGGTGTGATGGATCCTGTCCCTCAGTGACACCCTCGCTGCGGCCACGGGGCGGGTGATGATGATGATGATGATGACGATGATGATGGTGATGATGGTGATGCTCCGATGTCCAGGAGCTCACCCACCCACCGGCACCGGGACTCTGCAGCTCCTGGGAGTGGGATGAGCTCGGAGCTCCGCCCGCCCGCAGCCGCTTCCCCGGAGCCCTCCCAGGGCTCTTGTTTTTATTACTTTTGCTTTGGTCTCGGAGAGAGAAATCACACGTCCCTTCAGAAGTGTCCCCTTGTAAAGGAGGGAACGCTCAGAAACGCACAAACCTCTGAAGTCTAAACGCCTTGAGATTGTTCTGCCATCGCAGCTTTGATACAAAGAAAAGTCTGATGGAAATGTCAAAATATTTGATATTTTACAGCAAAAAGAAAACAGTTCTCCTAATGGAAACTCCGCTTCCTTGTGCCTCGGCGCCACTTGTTTGATCATTGAAGGGCAAGAAAATAAATGTTGCCTTGTAGCTGTGGATTTCAAATTCCAATGTAAAATCCAAGCAAATATACCCTGACCTGGGGAGCTGTGAGGAGCGAGTTTAACTCTGTGTTGGCCGTGGTCAACCACGGTCCCAAACGCTGCCAACACCACAGCAGCAGTGCCAGGGGCGGGTGGCACGGACGGGCATCTCGGTGCCACTGGTTGGTGGCCCTGGATGGTGACAGTGCCAGAGGGCACTATTTTAGTGCTGAATCCAGACTCAGAGGATGCTTTGGATGCACAGAGCGGGAGCCATGGGATGGCCAGACGGACACACGGCCCCTCATGTCCCTGCTGTGGCCAACCACGGTCCCAACGCTCCCAACTGCCTGGGGCACAGCAGCAGTGCCAGGGGCGAGTGGCACAGACTGGCACCTCGGGCTGGTGGCCCTGGATGGTGACAGTGACAGAGGGCACAGTTTTAGTACTGAATCCACACCCAGAGGATGCTTTGGATGCAGAGAGAGGGAGCCATGGGATGGACAGATGGACACACGGCCCCGACAGGAACCTGCTGCTCCTCCTGGACCAGGGTTTTATTACACAAACAAACAAACTGGAGCGATTCCTCCAGATTTACAAACGCTTCCTCTGCTCTCACTGCCGTGACCCGCTGCAGATTTACAGCTCTGCTTTAGCCTCGTGAGCACTCGTAAAGCTGGCTGAGATAATGTTGGCCAGGAGGGTTTTATGGGCAAGTCATAATTACAAAATGCAGAAGAACTCCGGGAATCTGTTTATTAGTCCTTAATGCTCGGTCAACAGCTGCACTGTGCACCTCATCCCCGCCTCATGGAGCACCTGCCTGCACGTCTCCTGCTCAGATCAATTGTTCTCCCAGGTTTTCCCTTTCTTCCTTTCCCTCTAAAAGAATTCGGCACCTGTTCCAGCAGAGTGTGGTGTGTTTTAAACAGCTTACAGCGAGGTCAGGTCCTGTGGGCGGGCAATCGAAGGCAGCAGTGCCTGAGGGTGCTGCCAGCGGATCCTCCCCATCCCGGGGCATCCCTGGGGCATTCCCGAGCACTTCCCAGGGCAGGGAGCCCTGGCCGGGTGGGAGCCACGTTTTCAAGGAGTTCTCAGTGAGGGAACAGGACTTCTCCTGCCCTCTCTCCGTGCAGAGCAGGTCACCGGCACATCCCAAATCCCCCTTCGCTGCGACTTCCTAGGATTTGAAACTCAAACAAGGCGCATGAATAATGTAACGCGCTCCTTCTTCTCTTCTTGCCTTCAAATCCTCAGAGGGTGAGTGAAGCTTCTTGTCTGCCTCATTAGTGGCTGTTGAGCCATTTGATTTCTGTAACAATGAGTGCGCTCGCCAGGATTTTCATACCCATTTGCGTCACGGAGTCAACACGGAATTTTTTTTGAATTCGCATAAAAAATTAATGGCGTAATCTGCATCCGTCTCTGAGGCAGGGGAGGCTCCTGTCCCCGCTCCTCCCTACAAATGGATGAGGACTGGGAGAGCGCTGCTGGCCCCGAGCATGGCCATGTGGAGCCCAGTGAAGGGACAAGGACACGGAGCTGCCACCGGGAGCAGCACAGAGTGGGGTTTTGGAGGGTCCTTGGGGATGGGACTGACCACAGCCACAGTGGGATGTGGATGTGAGCCACCATGGAGCAGGGAAATTGGAGTTTTCAGCCGTGCAGGACGTGAGGAGTTGACCTTGGTTATGGTGTATTTGGGTGCAGCAAATAAAATACGAGATGTAAGAGATATAGATAAGAGGAGCTGCTTCATTGGGTCCTGCTTTTCTCAGGGTTACTGAGGAAATTTAATTAGAATTAATTTAAGGTGTGAATTAGCTAAACCTCATTAAATGTCCTCCTGCAGTGAAAACTTTATTTAGCATTAAAGTGAGCAGAGGCTGAGCTAAACCTGAGCACCGGGATTTCAATCCTGACTTAATGTCCACAGAGGAGTTTAACGTGGATTAATTAAGCCCTGTCCCATTTTCACGGCAGTTTAACTCAGATTCTTGTGTGAGCACCCCCACTTTGGCAGCAGGAGCCAGCCAGATGTGGCAGGGCAGGTGGTGCCACCAAATATTCTGTAATTGATCCTCCCACCCCAGAACCCGCTGGTCAAGGTACAAATGGGTGTTCTCAGGAATACAAATTCCTTTCGCCAAACCTTGGCTGTGTTGGTGCTGTCCTCGATGGGAAGGAACATTCCTGCAGAGTCGCTGCCTCTGCTGGGGTCTGAGAGGGATTTGAAACACTCCCAGTGGCTCTCAGAGCATCCAGGCTCCCTGCGCCAGGGCAGGACAGGGATCAGCACTGCCTGGTGTGCCAGAAAGGGATTATCCGTGGGAGATGGATGGGGAGAGACTGATAACAACCCTGCAATGCAATCAGTGCCTCTGATGGTATCACAGGTGGAGAGGCAGAGGCCCTGCAGCTGCTGGGATGCTGAGAGCGTGCAGTGCTGAAGCTTCTGCGGTCACTTGTCTTTGTCTGCTTAACTGTTATTACTTTATTCTATTCTATTCTATTCTATTCTATTCTATTCTATTCTATTCTATTCTATTCTATTCTATTCTATTCTATTCTATTCTATTCTATTCTATTCTATTTTAATTTTTTAAAATTTTAATTGAATTTATTTTATTCTATTTCTCTCCATTTTAACAGACGATCAGATTGACCTCAGGTCTCATTTCTGTTCTTCGCCGTTTGCTGTGAAAGACGAGGAAGGAGTTTTTAATGACACGAGTGGGGACCCCTCCCCTGGCTCTGCTCCCTCCACATCTCATTTCCATCCTCAGGTGCCATCAACTCCTCTGGTGCTGCCCATCCCAGGGATCCCGGCCATCCCCTCAGGGCACAGCGGAAAATTAAATCTCTGGTACTTTCCCTCAGCTCCCAAACCCTGAGCTGCAGACCCAGCCCCACTCCAGGTCCATCCACCCAGCTCTGCTGCTTCACCCCTGCCCTCATCCTCCAGTGCATCCCAGTGTGTCCCAGTGCATCCCAGTGTGTCCCAGTGGGATGCTTTAGACTGGTACTGGCACAGCACTGGGGCAGGCAGAGGCTGGGCTGGGCTCTGGTGCTCGCAGCCCGGCTTGGCACAGGCAGGAGCACAGCTGGGATTTTGGGAAGCACTTTATGGGGACCTTCACAGAATTGTGGTTGCAAACAGAGAATTGCACTCGCAGCAAAGTCACTCTGATGTTAACGCTGATGAAAAAACCAAAGGTTCCTGCATGGGACTGGCTGGAAACGTCCTGTGCCAGCCCAGCACGTTGAAAGATGCTCAGGGGTAACTCGGGAAAATTGAGAAAGGATCCACAGCTCCATGGGAGTTCTGGAAAGAGCAGAGTGGAATGGGCAAGGCTGGAGGAGGCAGCGACCTGGCAGTGCCCAGCCACGGCTCTGGTGGCAGCGTGTCCCCAGGAGGGGCTCTGTGCTCTGTAGAAAGGTGACAGCAGGTGGCACGGAGCAAACCCCTGCTTTGCCAACCCCTCACAGCAACCCCACGAGGCAAACCCCACGTGGCAAAGCCCCCCTGCCCTCCCTGGGCACTGCCAGAGCTGTTCCCCTCTCTGGGCACGGCTGGGCCTGGTGGATTCCCCACGGCAGAGCCCTCGGTGGGATGCCAGAAACACAAACCCAGCTGCACGTTCTGCTCCACCTGTAAACTTATAAAAATCCTATAAACCACGACTGAATTTCCCACAACAAAGATGCCTTTGGTCTGGCACAGCTGGGTGATTGGTGCCCTTTCATTTCCACCGCAAACCACTTTTGATGGTGTCTCAGAGCCTGTCACTGGGGGTCACTGGGGATCAGTCCTGTTCTCTGTATGTTTTACCAACCCATATTTCCCATTTATGACACATAAAGCTTTGGATATCACCAGAGGAAATACTACAGTAAACCTCTAATAAATTATTACAGGCATAAGCAAACTCCAGTAATTTATGGAGAGGTTTGACTTTAATAATGTTTTGTCTTAGATTTGGCCCTAATTATAAATCATTCGTAAGGACAGTTTAAAATATAAGCAAATCTTATATGGCATTCTTATTATCTACTTAATATCTCAGGCCCAAAGATTTACTGGATTGCATTCTGGGAATTAAGCAAACTAGGAAACTAAGTAAGAAAGAAACACAGGAAAATTATAGTTTTGTCATAAAACTTTGATTGATCAATGATTATTGTAAAACTCTGGTAACTATGCAGATGCCAACATAAATCTGTAACAGAACAGGATTTATTAGGGAAAATACTATATTTTCCACTATTTTGACTATAGTGTTAATATGGGTCTGGCAGATTTACTGTGGTTTTAGCTTAATTAACTCTATTTGACTGTATATACCCTTATAATGCATGTATCCCAAGGTGCAGCTGCTGCAGATCCAGTTTTTCCCTCCAGCTGTAGTTTAAGGAATATTTAAGCCTTGTCAGTGCTCTCGGGCTCAGTCAGGCTCAGCGGCACCGGGCACATCCTTGTGTTTATCCTCTCTGAGAAAGCGACTGCATCGCTCCGATGGGCACCGTGGTCCCTGGGAATACCTTTCTCCTTGGAGTTTGCTGCAGGTGCCCGTTCCTGCCACTCCAGGTAACCAAAGCTGCGAAAAAAAATCCATATATCCACCAGTTCCCGCCGTGTCGTGGGGAGGGATCTGTATCCATCACTGGCACGGCGTGAAAAAGGGCAATAGCTCCTGAACACAAAGTGGGGGACATGTGCGACTGGGTTCCGAAGGGAGCTGGGGACCCCAAAACATGCAAAATGTTTCCATCAGCAACGTAGGAACACCGTTTTCTGAGAAAACCTCAGGATTTCTCCCTTTCCAAGCCCCCAGGCCCCTCCCCGTGCCGGCCCGGAGCTGTGAAATCGGGGTTTGTTCCGTCCCTGCCGCTTCTCCCGGTGCCGGTGCCTGTTTTGCCTCACCATGAAATTACCAGACTGCCCTTAAATACACTCCTGCAAATGAGGACACCGGAAAAAATGCAATAATTGTGACAGTAACTCACTAGGCCAAGCCTGACATGTCTCTAATTGCCTGCTAAAATTGTCTCTGTCTCCTAAAGTGCAAATTATCACCCGAAATGACAAGAATAATGAATGAGTAACTCTGATGTAATGCAACAATTAGCCCTTAAAGACACTGTCTAATATGCTAATTCTGAACACCCACTCCTTGTTATTAAGTGGCTGATAATTATTTAATTATCTATCTGCCAGGATGATTTACTTGGTTTATTTAGCTGCAGATGCGGGGCCAGGAGCTCTCAGGTTTGGGGTCAGGAGGAGGCAGCCCCAGCGCCGGCCGGAGCTCGGGCTCATCCTCCTGCCCGCCTGTCTGCTCTAATCAGCGGTGTCAGCCCCGGCAGCAGCAAACAACCGGGCTGTGCCGGTGTGCCGAGAGTCCCTGCTGCTCACAGGTCAGGGAGGTGTCAGCCCAGCTCTTCAGTGAGAAATTGCTATTTCTGCTTTTATTCCGTGCTGTCAGAGCCGTCCCGCTGACGGCCGAGCATCCGCGGCCGCCCCGCGAGTTGTTTTCTGGCGATTTTGCGATGATCTCTTTGAAGGTGGGTGTCTGCCAGCCCTAAAGAGCCTTTGCTGCTGCAAAGGTGATGGGAGCAGCCAGCATCTTCCTGCAATGCTCCCAAATCCCAGAGAAAAATCCAGCAGTGAGAGCAGGCTGAGCTGGGAGATCCTGCTCACACCACCCTGGGACCAGCCAGAGGAATGAGGTGGTCTTCAAGGTCCCTCCCAACCCAAAATATTTAGGATTCTGTGGAAATTTACTGACCTGGTCCAAGCAGTCTGACTTGGAGCTCAGGAGGGCCCAGGGGATGTTTTGGTCACAGAGGGTTTGGGTTGTGTGACATCTGGGAAAGGAATGGAAGTTAGTGTGGGCTGTGCCTGTGGAGGGATGCTCCGGCCCTAACTGAAGGCAAACAGTGTGAGCAAAGCCAGAGATTTTCCATCAGAGGCTCAAATCCTCCTTTGTTCAACAAATTCTTCTGAAAAATTCCGATCAAGCACAACCTTTGCGAAAAGAACAACTTCTGTGAGGTGTAAATAAATCCTTTCTTGCCCTGAGCTCTGCCCAGGGGGACCACGCTGTCTGTGAATTAACACTCTGCAGCAGTCAGAGGCTTCTTTAATTAGCAGATATCCCAAATCCTGCCCAGATATATGTCCCACATCCCTGCTGGTGTATGACTAATGCCCGAGACATGCCACAGCTTTGTTTATGGCAGCTCTTCTCTCTCCTGGCCTGGCTTTTCTTTGTCCTGGGTGCTTAAAGCACAGGGTTTATCCCCGAGTGACCAGTCCCTGGCCAGTGACACCCTGGGGACACAAGGCAAGGGAGCAGATCCCGGGTTTTCTTCCGGAGCTGCCACATCCGAGCACCCCTGGTGCTTTGGAGCGTGGATTTTTGATGGGCACTGGAAACGTTTTCCTACAGAACAAATCCCTCTCCGGCCTCGGCAGAGGAGTGATGGACACGGGGGGAGGAGGGGGAGCGCTGGGGCTGATTCTGGCACCCCTGCAAAGCCCCCCGTGCTCCTGCCCAGCTGCAATTAGCACAGCATTACTGACGAAGCTGGATGCTCCACCCCGCCGGAATGAAGAGGAATTCTGGTCCTCCGTGCCCGTGGTGAATTTAGTCGACTTCGGAGGTTTTTTAATGCAGTAATAACTCCACACTCCCTCTTCCAGCGCGAAGCCAGGGAGCTGTTCATTATCCGGATTCTGTCTGGAAAGGACTTTTTATCATCACATTCCCAGGACAGGAGCAGAATTTAATCTTCTGACTGCAGCTGAGCCAAAGAGCAAAGCCACCTCAAGGTCACCTGGCCCGAGGGGCGGCGGGGAGGCGCCGAGGTGACAAAGAAGGTGCCTGCCCTGGCATGGGACGGTCCTCGGAGCCCTCCCTGCTGCCATTAACGTAACTCTCACCCAAAAATCACACGGGGAGGGTGAGAGGCAGGAGGTGTGGGCTTGTGCAGGGCTCTCAGCGAGGCAGGGACCAGCTGGGGGGTCTGGGGAAGGGGACAAGGGCACAACCCCCTCCTCCCTCCCTCTCTCCCTCCCTCACACTGCGGCTGCGGCAGGATCCTGCCAGGGGCCGGGCAGGGTGGGCAGATGCCAGGCACAGGTGCCAGCACCATGCAGATGTGCCATATGCTGAGCAGGGGTGGCAGATGCCATGCAGGGGTGGCAGATGCCATGCAGAGGTGACAGATGCTGAGCAGGGGTGGCAGCCACTGCGTCCCGGTGCTGTCAGCAGCAGGGGAGGGCTCCGAGGGATGAAGGAGGGATGAAGGGATGAAGGAGGCTCCCAACAAATGCAGGGATTCCCTCCCTTGCAGCGTGAGCCCCAGGAGCCAGCAGCTGCAGCCTCCCCAAAAGTCAGTGGGCTGCACGTTGCTGCTCCCTGCACACCTGCAGGGAAAAAAAAAAAATCCTAATTCCTAAAATCTCCCCACATTCCTACTCGCTGCACACCTGCAGGGGAAAAAAAAATCCTAATTCCTAAAATCTCTCCGTTGAGGAGCAGGAGGGAACCTGGGCTCCGCTGCTGCCTTGGCCAATTCATGATCATTCCCCACAATAATTTTTCTTTCTCCTTTCAAGAAGACTTCTTTCCTCCTCCCCCTCTTCCTGTGAGCCCCCTGATGCGATGAGTTAAATACCAACGAAAAGAAGCCCAAAAATCCTGACACACCCCAGAGGCCCCACGGTCAGCCCAGGCTCTGCTCAAAGCGGTAACAATTAAGAGCTGGACAGTTTGTTTTTTTCCTTCTAAACAAAGGATTAATGATGCATGAGGACCTGGGGGGAAATTGCTCATAATTTATGACGGCACTTTTAGGTGAGGGTGGGAAGTTATGTAAAGCGAGGGAAGGGTTGGGAAGGTAAACACTGCGAGCAGCCGCCTGTGTGGCTGCACTGACAATTTCAAATCTACTCCATCCCATTAACCCACCTAAAATAACTGCGATGGTAATAACCCTTCAGACACAAACGCTTGTGCAGACAAAGGTGTTATTAAGTTAAATTACCCTAAAAGTGTCGGATTGACAGAAAGGTTCACTCAGTGGTTTGGCATCCGAGGGCCTCGGTGACGTGAGTAAACAGGCGCTCAGGCTTTGTTCCAGCTCTGCGAGGCTCAGCACTGGGATTTGGGGCTGCTTCTGCTGGTGTAGGGCATGGTGTGTGCTGGGAGATGTGCCTGTGCCTTTTGGAGAGGGCTGGAGCCCTGGGATGCTGCTCTGGGATGTTCCCGGGGAGTCCTGATGGGCTCCAGCAGCTTCGAATGATGCCTTAGATTTTAGCTTTTATGTGTTTCCAATCCTGCATTCCCAGTGTGTAACTCTGCAGTGTCCTGCAGCCTGGGAGCTGCTGCTCTCTCATGCTGAGACAGACAGAACAAAGCCTCTCCAGGCTGCTCTCCAAGGACACCCAGCCCGGCCTAGGCCCAAAATGTGTAACCCAGCATCTTGAGAAGGGGGGGCAAGCTGAGGGGAAATTACATCATTAGCTGAAGTTTAATTGGTGAAATTGGGTTGAGATGCAAATGGAGCAAAGCTATAAAAGTGTGAAGAACTCGTGACTCGGGGTCCATCTTGGGTGCAGCCTTTGGCCTGCCCAGGGTGTGCCTCTGAAGGCCTTTCAAATAAATATCCACCTTTATTCCCTTACTCCTGTCCAGTCTCTGTTTCTGGGTTGGCCTCTTTAGGCATCACTAAAGCCCCCAGCCCACATCCTGGGGTCGCACAGCCCCTTGAACACGCAGAGCAGATCCCTGAAGAGAGGGATGCTGGGGATCCCAGCCTGACTTTTGAATGTTATTCCTTTGAGAATTCCCTCTATAACCGAGGAATTGGGACTGCACAAAGTGCTGGTTCTCCTGGAGCAGTGGCAGTTCCATGGGAATTACCCCTGTGGCCCCACAGCCCTGCAGGCTGCCCAGGACCTCAGCGGCTGCACCCAGGGCGAGTCCCTCTGTCCCTCTGGGGGTGCAGGATGATTTTCACCCCCCCAGTGCCTCCCCTGCAGCTCCTTCCCCAGCAGCCCTGGCCAGGAAAGTCTGAGCTGCATCCCCCCTCATCCCCTCAGCAGCATCTGCCTGAGGAGCCTTAATTAAAGTTCTTTCCTTGCTTTTATTATCCAACACGCTCGGCTCGGCTGCGCGGCTCCGCTGAGAGCCCTCGGCTCCGGTGTCGAGCTGAGGTGGGAGCATATTTTAAGAGAGCAGCCGGAGCATTCCTGTTCCCGAGATGTCCCGTCCTCCCTGATGCGGATTCTGACTCCTGTTCCACACTCGGCAGCAAGATAAGCCATAATTAATAATTAATACCGTTATTTAATCCCTTACATTCCTAGAGCTCGGCTTGTCCTGAGGATCCCCTGGCTGGAGCCATTCCTGGGGATGGGCAGGGAGGGCAGAGGCTCCTCTGTGTCCTCAGCAGGGGCTCCGAGGACCCTGGATGGGAGTTGGGTGGAAAAATTGGGAGTGATGCTCGTGTCCCAGGCGCCAGCCACACGGGACAGAGAAGGAAGGGACATTCCAAGCTCCTGTCGCTGCTGAAAGCCGTCGGTGTGGAACCGCTGGGGCCAAAATTCATGGTGGGGGCTGCAGGGCTGAAACGGGGTTGACAGGGATGGGTGGAAATGTGGCTTTTTTAGGGCTGTGGAGGGGGTGTTCCCATGGGCCTGTGTCACCCAGTGAGGGTTCTGTGACACATCCAGCTCCGTGCTGGGACAGCCAGCAGAATGTCGGACCCCAGCAGGAACATTTCCAGCCTCAGCTCCCTTCTCCACTGCATTTTCCTGGAAAAAGCAGACCACCTCTGTGGTTACAGACCATGGGAAGCTTAGGGAATTCTAAAGCATTCCCACATCCCTCCAGTTTTTTGTTGAGGAGGAGAATTCCTGGCACGGGACCCGACACAGGGGCTGCTGGCCCGGGATCATGCAGGCATTGCCATCCCTTCCCAGAGCCACAGGGAATTCTGCACTCCTCTCCCCTCAGGAGAAACTCCAACAGGTGATCCCACACCGTTTCCTCTCTCTCTCCCTCGTTTTTCTCTTTTTTTGGATGTTTTTTCCATCCCGGAGGTACCTTTGAAATCTCCCAACGTCAACAGGAATCAGCTCTGGCTTCTGCCTGGGCTAATAAATTAGAAATGCCACATTCTCCCAAACTGCATTATTACCGTTTATAATTTTGATTGTTCATTTGCATACGAAAATGAGTCCTGTGACATGCGTGAATTTTATTTTATTCTTGGACTAATTATAAACAAGAATGCCACATTATTTACATAACTAATTATTGTTCCTTCTGTTCTCCCATTTTGAAATCACAGGCCCATTCTCTGCCGGTTAACGATGCAAATGAACAATCAGAGAACATTTCCAAACTTTCTGAATTTGTCCTATTTGCATCAAATACAAATTCCTTTGAATGGGAGATAATATGCTTTTCCATTTTAATGGACGTAAATTAGGCTGATCTTAATTTATAGTTAATTTGAGTGAATAATTCCTGTCTACCTGAGTGTATTTTTTTCAGAGGCCAGTCGTAGAAGTTTATTAACCCATAAATCTGCTTTTTGCTAGGAACAAAGGAAAATTTTGTCCCAAAAAAGTGGCTTTATGCCTTTTGTTTTGGAGCAGATACTCTCGTTTTGCTGCCTACCTGCCCACCTCAGACCTGCTGGGAACACCTTCCTGGGAGAGGGGGATGAGGTGGCACCAGCACCGAGCTGCCCAGCCTGGCCTTGGACACTTCCAGGGATGGGGATTCTCTGGGCAACCTGTGCCAGGGCCTGCCCACCCTCACAGGGAAGGATTTCTTCCATAAATGTGGATATTTGTCTGCCCAGGATCTCCTGGGATGAGAGGGCACCTCCTCAAAACAGCCTCCAAATAAACGTGTTCCTTCAAAAATAACCCCACCAACACATCCCTCTGATAACAGCTGAATCGGCTCCCAAGGAGCTGTTATGTTCTGTGTGGTAGAAAATATGAATTTTAAACTGGATCCTAAATACAGCTTTTATAGGACACGGCGTCACAGCTCACAAAGAGCCGTCACAGTCCAGCGGGTGGATAATGCACAGCTGGAAAAATTGTCTGTGTTCTCACACGCTTCCACAAGTGATAAATCTCAGGAGGGTGCTGGAAGCAGCCCCTGCTCGGAGCTGGCAGCAGGGCAGGAGGCCAGGCCTGGGGTCCCCAGCATCCCACGGGATGGAGATGGTGCTCCCTGCACCACAGGGAGGGGGAGAATGGGGCTGAAACCTTCCCATGGTGCCAGGACAACACCCAGTTAATGCCTTACATTCTAGCTTTTATATTTTTCAAACTCTGTATTCCCAGTGTGTGACTCTGCAGTGTCCTGCAGCCTGGGAGCTGCTGCTCTCTCATGCTGAGACAGACAGAACAAAGCCTCTCCAGGCTGCTCTCCAAGGACACCCAGCCCGGCCTAGGCCCAAAATGTGTAACCCAGCACCTTGAGAAGGGGGGCAAGCTGAGGGGAAATTCCATCATTAGCTAAAGTTTAATTGGTGAAATTGGGTTGAGATGCAAATGGACCAAAGCTATAAAAGTGTGAAGAACTCGTGACTCGGGGTCCATCTTGGGTGCAGCCTTTGGCCTGCCCAGGGTGTGCCTCTGAAGGACTTTCAAATAAATATCCACCTTTATTCCCTTCCTCCTGTCCAGTCTCTGTTTCTAGGCTGGCCTCTTTAGGCATCAAAGGAACACATCCCACAGCCTGCAAACCCTGCAGAGGTGTCCCTGAGCTGCACAGTGGCTTTTACTCCTGCATGGACAGGGCTGTGTTCATAATTTACATGTTGGTTTCAGTATTAGTGCAAATAACAACAGAAAAACTCCTGTAGGGATGCGGGAAACTGTGCTTAAAAGTTCCTCCTCATTCCAGCAAATCGTCAATTCCACATGAGAACTTTCCACAAAGGTAAACTTTTATTTTATTGAGCTTGATTTTTTTCATTGCCTCAAGTACAACATCACATCAGAGCAGAGAGGGGAGGAACCTTTCTGTGAGGGTGGTGGCACAGGGTTCCCACAGAAGGTGTGGCTGCCCCACATCCCTGGAAGTGTCCAAGGCCAGGTTGGACAGGGCTTGGAGCAACCTGGGATAGAGGAATGTGTTCCTGCCCATGGCAGGGGGTGGCACTGCATGGGCTTTGAAGTCCCTCCCAACCCAAACCAGACTGGGATTACGTGAACTTGCATTCCTGAGATATTCCTGGGCCAGGCTCTGCCACAGATCCCATTCCTGGACTGAGAGGAAAACCAAATGCATCAGCCCAAATTTTTATTCGGCTTTTCTGCAGCTCTGATCTCCGCACAACAGGGAAAGGGAGCTGTCCTGTCACTCCTGTTTAATGTAACGGGAACCCGGAATAATTGTTCCTGGATTCTTCAGGCCAGATTCAGCTCCTATTAAAGTCAATAATTAGATTTTGATCACCCGTAATTGGAAGAGCTGCCCAGCCAGCTGAGCTGTCTCTGCACACTGTGCACACGGCTGGAGCCCAGGGTTGGCTCTGCTGCACAGGAACAGCCGGCACCAGCAGGAATTCAGACATTCCCTGACTCTCTCATGCAAAACCCAAAACTTTGGGGAGCCTCTCTTCTTCCCGAGGCCATCAGCAGCATCTCCACCTGCCCAGCGGGGAGAGAGCTCTCCCAGACCAGCAGCAGGACATGGGGCCACGCTGGGCTGCCCAGGGATCAGGTGTAAATGGGGTGAGAAGGGTCTTGCACCCCGGGCACGGTCCCAGGGCTGCCAGTCTGGGCAGGTGTCACCTGTGTTGGCACTGCCCTGTGTTTGTCCCTGTCCTCGTGCCACAGATCCTGCCCACAGCCCGTCCTCCCAAAGAGGAGAGAAGGACTGGAGCTTGTTTAGCTGGAAATTTCAATCAAATTAGTGACCTGGAGCTAGTTTTTTGGTTTTACTAATGCAATTAAAGAATCTAATTGTATTAATCAAAATCATATTATATCGCCAACAATTAAATTCCCTTTGACACCATTGTTTACCCTTCCATTGCTCATTAATTAGTCTGACATCGTTAGTCCCTTATGGAATGGGGAGCGACACCTCGATAGCCCCTTGGTGTTGGTGGGGCAAGGAGAGGGACAGGGACAGGGACAGGGGGATGAGCAGGGGAGGGAACAGGGGGAGAATCCCGGGATTTCAGAGCTCCTGTCCTCAGCAGGGTTCCCGGGAAGCAGCACCCAGAGCCCTCAGTGGCCGTGGCCAGTCCCCAGCGTGGGGATCCCAGGGGCTCGGAGCCGCCGCTGGAGGTCAGCGGCAAACAGGGATTGAGCCTTTCCCGACAGCTGCTTGTCCTTCCTGGCCTGAAAAGCCTCTTTATCCTTCATACAAAGCCCAAATTCCCTTTCTTCCCCCCACAGAAGCCAGCAGTGCGTGACTTTCTCCTTCAGCTGCCTTTTGCATTTCCAAGCCCGTCCTCTCCTCTCCCCTCGGACTTTTCTTTGGTCAAACAAAAGCTGCTTCCTCTGTCTCTCCTTTCACCCCCTTCCTTCTCCATTCCAGGTTATTTCACAGGGCTCTGCCGAATTCCTCTGCACCAAACCATTTGTAAGTGTAGCTATAAATACAAATGGAGAGGAAACTCTTCTGGATCTGGTGCTAATCAGCAGAGGAATGAGCTGGGAATGTGAAGGCAGCAGGCTGTTTGGGAATGGCTGTGAAAGAATGAAATTCATAATTCCTTGGAGGTAAAAAAAGGAAGAAAAGCCAACTGAAAAGAGTGGACTTTTAGAAAAAGAAAATTCAGACAAAGAGCAGGAATAGCCTCCCTGGAAACAAAACTGACAGAAATAGCCAGGTTCTTAAATAAATTACTGTAATACACACAAATGAGATATCTCAAAATACAAGGATCACCAGGGGCCATCACGGCACAAGTGGCAGCACTCCCAGCACCAGGGCAAGGACATTGTCACTGAGAGGGGACCTCACTTGGGAATTTGGGGAGAGGCTTTCCCAGCAGAAGCCAGAGGCTGGGTGAGGGTTGTTTGCTCCATGGTCACAGCACCGTTAATTCCTAATTGGATCTGCCGTCCCCTCTGATAAGCCCTGCCAAGTTATATCACCACTGCTGGGGTGAGTTCAGCTGCTCACGGAGTTGCCATTATTGTAATTATAATTACGGATTTCATGTGCTCCTTCAGGACCCCCGGTGTGCCCCCGCTCCTCCGCTCGGACCACGCTCCCCCCGTCCCACCAGTGCTCCCCCGTTTAGGGGTGGGAGGCTCACTGGGGTGTGGACATGATGGGAGGGGGTGACCTGGAGCCCTCTGTCCCATCCTGGGACGTGAGTGCTTGCCCTGCACCAATGGCCAAGGCAGAGAGAGCTCAGTAAACCCCAAATCATTTTTCCATGGAGGCCACCCCGCCTCCCTGTGCCCTGCCATGGATCCCTGAGCACGGAGTGTTGATGTTCCTGGGGGCTCCGTGCCCCCCAGAGCACGGGCACAGCAGGCTCTGACCCTGGCCCGCATTCCTCACATCTGCTCAAGCCCCAGCTCCAGCTCCGCCTGCCTCGGATCCCAGTCGTGATTAGAAATGGCAATTCCAGACTGGGAACTTTTAATAATGGTGCGCAGAGGAATGCCTGCAAGGCTAAATTGCTTAATTTGCATTGTCTTGGAATATTTTTGCATATCATAAAAATCCGTTTTTTCGCTCTGCCCTTTTCCCCTTGCTCCCCTCCCTGCTCTTCACTGGGAAATGGGAGTGCAGGGTCGGATCCCTCTCACACTGCATGGAGCCAGGAGCTCTCCCTGATCCAGTGCTGGGTTGCTGGAGGGGGTGGTGGTCCCCAAAAGCTGCCAGCTCAGTTGCTGGGTGCTTCTGCAGCTCTCCCCCTCCTCATCCCGTGGCATCTGTGTCCTGTTGGTTTGGGGCACCAGGAGCCAGATCCTGCTTGGGGGAACGAGGAGTTTTGCTCTCCTGAAGGTCAGCTCTGCTTGCAGAGGGCACACAGGCACTGCCAGGAGAGAGGGAGCAGCCCCCAGCCCTTCACCTGCTCCCTTCCCACACAGGATCCCCATCACCCACCTCCCTTCCCCAGGACCTGACAGGGCTGGGAGTGCACCCAGGAATGCCTGGGAGATGTCAGCTCCATCCTGGGCCACCAAGGAGAGGGTGGGATGGCTCCAGGACACGTCATTTCTCTGAGAACAGCTTCAGCTGGTCCAGACTAACCCAAATACCTGCAGCCTGGCCATGCATTCTCCCTGCCTGGCATTTCCCTGCTCCCTGCCTGGCCTTCCCCTGCTCCCAGGCTGGAATTACCAGCAGGAAAATCGGCCAAGCCCAGCTCAGTGTGCACCAGTAACGAGCACAGGGCTGATGGATGCCGCCGCACCATCCTTCCCCAGAACAGAGGCCACAGGGAAAACAGAGCAAAGTAGGAGGAAAATCGGCTGGAATCTAATTGTGGAGGCGGGGGAGATGCAGAGGGAGAGGCGAGGATTGATAGCTGTCTGCTCCGCTGCACCTTGGAGGAATCATTAACATCTGATTAATTAGTGAAGGGCTGCTTTGCAAGTGTAAAGCTCTGCACAAGTGCAAAGGATAAATGGGATGATCTGGAGTGGCTGGAGATGGCACTCGAGGTGATGGAGGCACTTCAGAGGAGAGGGGGGAGAGAAAGGCAGTGACAGCACCAAACGTGGAGCTGGGACTGGGATAAACTTCTCCAGGCGGCTCAGCAGGGACCCGAGTGCTGGTACCAGCCCTGTCCTCCTCTTCCTTCTCCTTCTCCTTCTCCTTCTCCTTCTCCTTCTCCTTCTNCTTCCCCGGATCCTGCCCCCATGATGCTGCCTGCCAGAATTTGGGACAGAGAGGACAACTAGAAAGCTTTTTCCCAACCCCGTAACCAATATCTCTGCTCTTAAATAGTTAATACACTTAGATGTATTTCAATAAAC
Source organism: Pachycephala philippinensis (assembly GCA_013397055.1). NCBI lineage: Eukaryota > Metazoa > Chordata > Aves > Passeriformes > Pachycephala > Pachycephala philippinensis. The sequence goes on from VWZT01005000.1 coordinate 109,149, forward strand.
TCTATTTAATGGCCATACATTAATTGTCTGATTAATTCTAATAAATCCTTATTTGAGATGCTTAATTTAGAGTGTGACTGATTGTCCTGTCACGGTTGGATTATAGAATTGTTGTCTGGAATGAGATACTTCGGAAGATACTGGACAAAGGCAGAAATCTGGGAACTTCTCTGGTAATTGAAAATCGCATCAGCACGAGGAACGCTGCCAGCAGCGGGCAGGGATGAGCACGTCCCAGGGGATGTGGGGGCAGGGATCTCACTTCCCCTGTGTCCTTTAGCAGTGGGATCCCCGCCCTGCCTGAGCCCTGACCCCCATCACCCACGCGGGGTGTGCACGGGGAGCAGTGGTGGCACTGCGGGGACACACCAGGACTGGGGATGGCAGGGGCTGTGGAGGTGTCTGCAAACAGCCTGCAGGGCACAGGTGCCTCGTGTGACGGCCGGCAAAGGCACCAGGCCAGGTGGATTTGATAGTAATTTACTTAAAAGGGGAGGTGACATCGTTTAGGAGCCGCTGGCTGCGTTATTGAATTTGCCGGCGGCTCCCCGAGGAGCCGGGGGAGCAGCAAAGGTCACCCCGTGTTTACACTCGGTGACATTTCTATGAGGAGCTGTCAAAGACCAATTTTCTCCCTCTCTCGTGGTGGCAGGAGTGCCACCTGAGCTGTGCACAGAGACACACCCTGCCCCAGCTCTGTGGGAGCTCCCTGAGAACCCCTCTGGCTGAGCCCGCCCCCAGCCCTTTTTGGTTTGGGGGGCTCTTGGGGGGCTGCAGCAGTGTGGGATCCAGGGCTCCAGTGACTATAAATTAATCAGTTATCAATAGGGACCTTTTCAAGAAAAACCTGAAATGCTGTGTTAAATGCTCAGTCCCAAGTGCTGTGGGTTGATGTTCCACTGGCTCCTTTCTAGGAAAAAAACTCGAAAATGAAAAACTCAGAGCCAACCCCTTCCCAGGACCACGGGGATCAAATACCCTCAAAGAAGCTCCGTGAGGAATTCCTGAATCCTTTTGCTTTCACGGCTGTTTCACACCCCTTCCAGGACCCCAAACCCCACAGCCAGGGCAGCTCCTGCCCCATCCCAGTGGGACCAGCACCCTCCTGGCACAGCACACAATTCCCGAAGCATTTTCCCACCCCAAGGAAGGAGAAAGAAACCAAACACACCCCTCTTCGTTTTTTTTCCCCCCTACAAATTCCAGATTTCACTCCAGCGCAAGCTCCAACTTTTCAGTTGATCACGGCCCGTGTGAATTTGTAATCACACAATTAGAAGCGAAATTGTAATCATACAATTATACTCCTGCTAAATTAATATATTAAAATGTTCAAACAATTGTTCCAGTAATTAAACAGACAGATATTAGAGAAAATGAAGGCATTTTAGTCCCGCTCTCTGGAATGTGCTGACCTTTCCCCTTTCTTAGCTGTTACTCGGGCGGTGTAGAAATGATTGGATAATTGGATGGTTCATGTTCTCCTGAAGTCACCAAAGGAGAATAAAGACAGAATTGCCCCAAAGTTTCCGTGGAGCCGTGACTGTGCTAATTAGAAAGTGCTTTTTTTCCCCTCCACCTATGGTTAAAATAGAATAATTTAGAAATTATTGTCTGTAGCAGTTGTCACTGTCACCCCTAACCCTGGCGATGCTGATGAGCATGTCCCCTCTTACCTGTGCCATGCAGGGACACTGACCCACGATGGACACTGGTGTGGCAGTGCCACCACGTGCTGCCTGGCCACCATTCCAAAATCAGTGCAAATCAGGAACTGTAAGAGAAATGGAAATTCTGAGGGGGCACAAGCAGGTGGAAGGGAAAACAAACTGTGGAAATCTTCTCATGTGCCTCTATAATGTGTGCTCACACACACTCTATACACCTATTTATCTATCCAGCTATTTATCCATCTATCCATCTATCTCTCCCCATCTAATCATCCATCTGTCTCTCTGCCTGCCTATATACCTGTTTATTTCAGAATACTCATTTTTTACCCCCTTTCCATCTCATTCTACTGTATTTTGTCTGCTCCTATAAAGCTTAGAGAGGGAGTGGTGACCTTTTCCAGGGATGCTGCCCATCATGCATATTCCCATCTGCAGGTGCTGCCCACCATGCTGCCAGTATCCCAATTTCCTTAGAAATTGCCATGGTGAGGAATCTCTGTGGGATCCTTCCCTCACCTGGGAGGATCCCTCCTGCCTCCCACAGCGTGAGAGCAGCCTGAGCCTCGAAGCCTCCGGTTCAAATGCGATGTGACACAACCTAATGGAGTAAATACAGGTACAACAGACACTTCAGGTGCTCATAAACTGTGTATTGTTGCTTTTTGGATGGCGCTGATGTTATTGCAGATGCCGTGGGAAGGCTGAAATAGGATCGTGGTGACTCCGCTGCTCCCGTTCCCAGCTCCTTTCACTGAGGAGAAATGGCTCAGCTGACACTCTGCATCCCCAGCTTTAAAATGTATTTATTGTCTCTAACATTCCATATTCGTTCAGGGGAGCAATCCAATATCTCTGGCACCAGTGAGAGCAGCCAGCATGCCGAGGGAAGGCAGGAGAAGCCCCGTGGAGCTGCAGAACTCGGTGATCCAGTGTCAGGGCTGGGCAGAGGCCCTGGGTCAGGGTCCCCTCTGCAGCCACCCCCTTGTCCCCAAGGTCCCAGCCTGGTTCTCGGGGCTCTGGGGCCTGTGGTTGGAGGGAACACGTGGTGCCTGTGGGATAGTGGGAGACCCAGAGGGAGCTGATAATGGCATTAGTTGCTAATTAATAGTCCCATTTTTGCTCCGTGAGGTGCAGGACCCAGCACTTAGCCCTGCTCTGCCCCAGTAAAATTCACTGACAAGCCCAGAAACAGCTTCAAGTACTGACAGAGAAATCGCTGATTTAATGTTAAAACGTTTCAATAAAATAAACCTGTAAGAGCTCCCATTACTTCACAATTGCCCTGCAGATCCTTGTTAACTTTCTATAAATAATCCCGAGGAGCTCCCGGGCAGCAGCTGGAGTGCCAGGGACACTCCTCAGGGATGAGAGGGACCGAGGGGCTGCTGCCAGCGAAAGCCTGGGCTCTCGGTGGCTTTCAGGGCACGGTGGCACTGCTCTGCAGTCCCCGTGGGTGGGAACCAGCTCAGGAAATCCTCCCCTCACGCCCCGACCCCGGCACAGCAAACCCTTCTCCACACACCCCGACCCTGAAGCGTTTTGCCAGCTCCAACCTCCCGAATATGGCATCTCCCAGGGATGAGGGCACGGGGATGCTTTTGGGGCCCAGCCTTGGGGGTTCTTGTGGCTTAGGCACGGGGGAGGGATGCCCAGCATCTCTGCAAGCCAAATCAGCCCACGGAGGGACAAGAAAGGATGCCAAGGCTGCAGGCAGGACATTCAGAGTGGTTCCGCACAGCCTCCTGCTCTCACCAGGCATTAGCATGTGAATGGCTTCGTTGTGCGCTTCCTATTCCTGCTCCCATCCCGGCACCAGAGCCGGGAATGAGAGTTTTGATTACTCATCTGCTCCTCGCAGGCACAGCTCCGCTGCCATCTCTCTGAGTCGGGACCCGGCCGGAGCGGACATTGGCTGCCAGCCTGTGCCATGCCGGACCTTCATCCCAGCGGGAATGTGACCCATCCCCGCTCTCCAGAAGCCCCGATGCCTCGGGGAGCCGGGCTGGCACCTGCCCCTGGTTACCTGTGCTGGTTATAGGGCAGGAGCATCGCGGCAAAGGGAGGGACCATCCTAGGGATGTCCCAGCACAGCCTCACCGGGCTGGGCTCCGGACACCTGCACAGGTGATGTGTGTGTCTCTGTGTATGTGTGAGAGAGAGAGCTCATGTGAGAGTTTTTGGCACGGCTGGGAGGCTGGAGGCAGCCTGTGCCTCAGACACCGCCCGGCGCGGGGTTTGATGCGACTGGAGCCCACTAAATACACGGTGTCAGGTGTAATTGCACGGTACCGGCAGCGCCGGGAGGCAGTGGCGAACACATTGGCATGGTTACGGAACACCCGGGGGAGTCTCAAATACGGGTTTGTTGGTATCGGATCCGAGGGAAAGAAGCCAAGTCTGACTGTTGAGGAAAACAAGTGGATGTGCTGTAGGCTCATTATTCATCTCTGCTCCCGGAGCTCTTGGATCAAATAACAGGCTCCTCTTGCATTGTAACGGAGCCTGCTATCTCCTTTGGAGCCTTCCCTCTCCCCGGAGCCTCGCCGGGGCTGCGGGAAGGGTGGGAGCAGCAAACCGGAGCCAGGAGCAGGGAGAGGCCATCCCTGGGCTCAGTGGCCCTGCCTGCTCTGCCTCCTCCCTCCTGCTCGACTCCTCAGCTCTCCTCTCACTTGGGAAAGCAGCCACAGGTGGGTACAGGCCTGTTGTGCCAGGCTCTGCTGTAATCCTTGGGAGGGATCCAGGCAAAACTAGGGACGGGCGCAACCCCTGCGGGCTCAGGCTGGTCCTTGGTGCTTTTTCCAAGGTCAAGCCACGACTGGGTGATTGGCAGAGCCAGGAGCAGAGCCAGAAGCACCCACCTCACCATGAGCATCCTCCAGCGAGCTCCTGATTCCCTTTTCCCGGGAAGCACCAGCCGGCAGCAGCCCTTTGGAGCCAGTCTCACTGACTGGGGCTGGTGCCAGGGGCACTGAGGCAGAGGGGTTCTGCTTTGCCCACCCATGGGGCCAGCCCCAGCTCCAACAGGTGCCAGGGCATTCCTGGCTGCTCACAAAGCTGCCATCTGGCTGGGATGGAGCTCCCATTAAAATGGAGCTGTGGCTCCCTAAGTGAAATATTGATGAAGAAGGCCTGAAGCGAGGAATGGAGTCGCTTGAGTGTATTTCCTTCCCATTTTTAATAGCTCACCGCTTCATGCCAGCAAGGCTAAAGTGTATTATTTGGCTCCGGATGAAAATGATTCCAACTGGGGAGGGAGCCTGTCATTTGCATCTTGAATAAATAGGTTCTAACAAGAAGAGATCTGTTTAATGGAGAGATTTGGGGAATTCAGCCTGAATCCTGCCTGACTTGAGGTCCTGAGACAATAATTGGGATGAGCAGACTAAAGCCGAGAGCTCTTCATGGGACCAGACAGCGTATGAGGGCTTCAGTAGAAATTGAACCATACAACTCTGTCAGTGCAGCTGGAATGGGAAATGGGAAGTTTATAGGCCTGGGAATTGGCGCTCCCTGCGCAAATTGTGCATTGTGTATAATTATCTGGCCTGCCTTGGAATGAGGGTGGCTGGAAATTAGGAGACACGATCCCACAGAGCAGGGATCGCCCTGCTCAGCACAGCACCAGGGCAAAGGCAGAGCCAGGGGGGTGCTCTTGGGAAGGCACCACTTGTGTGGGCTCCACAATGTCCTGTGTGTCCCTGTCTGGGGACGGGGACCCTCCTGGGAGCAGTTCATCACCCTGTGCTGATGCCTT
>VWZT01005000.1:120335-138937 GCA_013397055.1 Pachycephala philippinensis
ACACACACACACACACACACAGTGTCACCATGGCTGTGGCACACACACAGTGTCACCCTGGCAGTGACACACACACACACACATTGTCACCATGGCTGTGGCACACACACAGTGTCACCCTGGCAGTCACACACACACACACACAGTGTCACCATGGCTGTGGCACACACACAGTGTCACCCTGGCAGTGACACACACACTGTCACCATGCCCACCACACACAGGTGACACGCACACCCCAGCACAGTCCCGGACGGATGCCCCGGCCCCGCCGCTCCCCCTGCCCGGCCCCGCTCCCCCGGGGTTCCCGTCTCCCCACCCCGCCCCGGCCGGGGCTGAGCCGTGCCGGAGCTGCCGGTGAAATGTCAGTGGGCAATTTTCCGCTCCTCTCCTCCTCCACATCTCCTTTTGTTCGTGTGCTGGGAAGCAGAGCGTGATCCCTGCCTGGGTCCTGGCTGGGGTGGGAGGTGCAGGATGTGGCCCCAGGCTCGTGGTGCCGGGCACACACTGACCCGTGCCCCGTGCTCGCCGTGCTTGGCACCACCGGTGCCACCACTGAACAGAATTTGGAAGAAATAGAGTCCTCTTACTTCTATGAATTCTTATAAATTATAGGGAGATGAGAATATTTTAATATCAACCAGAGTATTTCAAGTACAAAGAGCTGTTCTGAAAATGTATTGAATATTTTTCCACTGATGTTTAGTGTCTGTAAGATTCCTCGGGGAGTTTACAACAAGTGGAATACTTAAGGATATAGTGCCATAGGTTCTTTCAGTATTTTCTTTTCAAGGAAAGTAACCTCTGAATTATCTAGGAAGTACATGAACAACATGAAAGGAAGATTATGCACAGAAAGAAAAAAATATGCAGAGAATTCAATTATGCAAAAAAAGTGATGTGCTTTGCTTAATTCCCCAAACACATCCCACGCAGTAGTCACGGCAGCAGCCCTCGGTGCATGCAGACGAGGTTTCCAGGTCACCCTCCCTGGCTCTTTCTGATCATTCCTTGTTCCCACTGCTCTGTATTGCGAGGCTGACAGGATCAGTGTTTCTTTACGTCCTTCTCCTGTGCTGTGCCGAGATGTGGGACCCACCAATGGAGAGATTCTGGGTGTAAAATCCCCCCATTTCTGGAGCTCTGGCTCTGGGGAACCAGGGCAGATGGGTCACAAGCCCCTGGATGGGAGGGGAGGTGCTGGGGGTTCCCTATCCGGCTTCCCTGTCCTTATTTCCAACGCTGAGGCACTTCCCAAAGCTGCCGTGGCCAATTTGGAAGGTTTATTTTCCAGCAAACAGTGCAGCGCTGGCTCCCGGCCTCCAGCACATCGCCGTGTGGCACAGCTGAGGAGCTGCTCTGGCTTTTGGGGACCCTGGCACCCCCGAGTGCCCTCCCTGCTCTTGGCACGGCACCACACTGTGCACCCCTGGGATTGCTCCGTGAGGATGGGGAGGCCCTGGCACAGGGTGCCCAGAGAAGCTGTGGCTGCCCCATCCCTGGAAGTGTCCAAGGCCAGGTTGGACAGGGCTTGGAGCACCCTGGGCTAGTGGAAGGTGTCCCTCCCTGGGGCAGCGGGGTGGAAAGAGATGAATTTAAGCTCCCTTCCAACCCAATCCAGCCTGTGATTCCATGATTCCACGAACTTCTGCCAAAGGAGGGACCCTGCAAACCCTGGCGGGTCCCCACCTTCCCAGGCGGGCTGAGCCCAAGGACTCCTCCCGCCCCTCCAGCAACCAGCATGGAGCAATTCCCGCTTGGCAGCGCTGGGGCTGCTGCGCTCCGGGTTCATTACTCTGCAGACACTGCCCCTCGCAGCCCTGCGGTGGCACAGCCGCCGCTCCTCCCGCGAGGTGACCCGGCCGTGCCACACTCTGGGGACCGGGGAGCATCCCCCGGGCTGCGGGAGGAGGCTGCGGTGCGGTGCTGCCCGGAGCTGGGGCACGAAATCCCCTAAAAAGATGGGCAGGGTGATGGGTGCAGGGTGAGGGGCACGGGGGGAGCCAACCCCTCTGCTGCAATTCCCAGCCTCCGCTGCCAGGGCCGGGCTGAGCTCACACACAGACGCGTTTGTTTGTTTGTTTGTTTGTTTGTTTGTTTGTTTGTTTGTTTGTTTGTTTGTTTGTTTGTTTGTTTGTTTGTTTGTTTGTTTGTTTGTTTGTTTGTTTGTTTGTTGGACCATTTGTTGATACATTCTCATCGAGTCTTGGAAAAAAAGACGAAGTATCTTCTCCGAATTGAATGGCATGAATTATTCCAACCGAACTCGCTAATTAAGACCTCATTAGCAGCCCCAAATTTGTGATAGATCAGCGGTGGACTTGGCGCGGTGGTTTAATTTAATGATTTCTTGCGTTACTTTGTTAATCATCTTTAGTCTGATTTAATTTATGCCAATGTGGCTATCCTAATTTCTAATTAAGGCATTGATGGCAGGGACACCACCACCACCGCCCCCCAAGAATTCCAATCGAGGATAGTGCAGAAGCAATCCAGGTTCTTATTTCCCGGGGTGGGTGGGTGTGTGGGGGGCTCCACAGCCCCACGCCGGACACCTCTGGTCCAACTGGGATTTTTCCCAGTTTTCTGACGGCTGAGTTGATCCCGGAGTCCTGCAAAGCTCGGGATCCTGCTGGAAGGTGCCACCACAAACTCCGGGATCGCTGTTCCATCGGGAAGCGTCGGCACGGGCTCGGCCACAGCAAACCCGAGAGTTTGCAGGGGAGAACATCTGCTAATGCAAAACATTTATGCCAGTCGATATAAATTTATTTAGTGCAATAAATGACATAATTGAATTTTTATCTCCTTAATATATTTCCCTAAAATAACGGAGATTTGGAGTGTCCCTGGCCCACAGATGTCTTTCATGGGGATGTATTTCCTGTACTATTACACTTGTATAAATCTGACATTTAAACAGTTTAATAAATGAGCAGTTGTTTGACTTGTTTCACTTTCAATACATTCTGGTGGATTAATAAAATGTATTTCAAAAGGAAGCTCGATAGAACGTGCTATAAAAATTCGTGATTTATTAGCGATACATTCTCTATTAGTTGGGACAGATACTCAAAATGTCATTAAGGTTAAAATAATAATCAATCAAACTAATTAGACCCTATTTTTCATATGCAAATATAATTAAGCATCCATTTCTCAATAACTTTAAAGAGAATTATTGAAGCTGCACAAAGTGTGCTGAGTCCTTACCTGAGCTAATGAAATGGCAGCGCCCTCCCTGCATATGCAAACAAAATTGATTAACTGCTCTGAGCTTGGCTTAATAACCCAGGAGGGGCTGGGGGAGCAGGGCCCGGGGCTGGGGGTGTCACTGCCCTGCCCACCCCCCAAATTCCTGCTTTCTCGGGAGCTGGGCTCAGCTGGGCTGCGGGATCACAGCACGGATCCCACAGGTACCACCATCTGCAGCCCTGCCTCACCCGTGTTTGCTGATGTTTTTTTCACTCCGACTGTTTTTTTCCAGGGAAAAAAGACCATTTTGTTATGAGAAGGGTTAATAAGAGATGTTTATTTATGAACTCGGCATATTACTGTTGCATAATTTGAATACAGTGCTATGAGCTTTTTTTATTGCCTGCTATAATTTCATTTTTAAAGCTTCCCCTATGCCATACTTTACAAATGATATCGCAAACAAGAAATAAATTCTGTTTTGCAGCTGTGCTAACTATATTTACCCATGGGATACACTATTTTGTCCTTGACATAAATCCCCCGGGATTTCACTCGGAATTACTTTGGCACGCCACATTCCCTGCATCAGGGTATTGTGCACCAAGTCTATCACCGGGCTCTGGCGGAGCCGCCGGATCGCTGCCGAGAGAAAGAGGCACTTGTTTAGCATATTACCATGAAAATCAGTCAACTCGCGCATTAACGATTGTCAGGGAACCCGGGAGAGGGAAATAAGGGAAATAACTGCGGATTAAACCAGCAAGGATCCCCCAAGCAGCAGCGGGGAGGGCGGGGGGTGATGCCCTCCAGCCCAGCCCACCCTGAGCATCACCTGCTGCTGTCAAAACCAAATATCCCCGGCTCCTCCCGGTGTCCCTCTGCGGGGCAGGGGGTTGTCCAGCTGTATGCAAACCCGATTTTAAGGGTTTTTTCCAGAATTTGCAGCCCCTCGAGGTTTTTCCTGCCGCTGCCCCGCTGCAAAGAGGCAGGTCCTGCCCACCAGCTCTGCCCCTGCACAGCCCCAAGGTGCTCAAACCACCTCTGGATACGGATCCTGCTGCTAATTGGGGCCTCGTTTTCTGCAGGTGTCAGGCTCCAGGACATCAGGTTTAATGGAATTCAGCTCCCCCCTGCTCCGTGGCGCTGGAGCTGCCAGGGAAGGGGGTCTGTGGCTGTGGCACGGGGCGGGAGCGTGGCGGAGCTGACACTGTCAGCAGCTCCCCGGGGACGGGCGTGTTTTTGTCGATCATGTAGCATCAGGTTCTCGTGTCACCGCGTCGCGGAGCTTGATGGCACTTAATACACCGTGACAAGGTGTAACATCAGAAATGGAACACAAAATGAGATCAAACGGCGTCCCGGTCCCCAGAGGGCCCGATCAAATCCGAGGGATGGAAATTTGAAGGGGGTAAAAAAAAAAAAAAAATGCAAACTCTCCCCCATCCGTAGAAAGCTTTAGAATCCCTGGGCAGCCACAGGCGGGCTGGGCTCCCGTGGGGAGGAGGATGTGTTTCTCGGGAGGGACCCTGATGGCAGGCTCTGACCCTACGGACAGGTTCCTTCAGGGAAGCGGGTTAAGGACAGAACACCTCGGGATTAGATTAAAAAAAGGACAATTTTTCACATATCTCAGCAATTTTGAGAAGAGGAAAGAAGCCATTCTTCGGCAAAGAGGAGCTCTTTCCATTTGGAAAATGTTAACCAGATGTTCCCAAAAAGTACGTCATGGAAAGAGTGACTGGGGTCCCTGGGTGGGACTAACCCCGGCCCCAGGGAGCTGTGGGGCTGTGCTCTGGGGCTGCTCGGGCTGCGAACGAAGGCAGATGAGCTTGGGAAGGCACCAACTCCCTGTGCCCCTGGCCTGGGATGGAGGGGGAATTGCAAACACCTGAGATTCAGGCTGGGGAATGATTTTTTCCCTGCAAATGGCCATTGCCACCACATCAGCACACACCTGCAGAGCTCCCGAGCCACATTCCAACAGAGCCTGTGGTGTTTTGGGAGTGGGGCAGCAGCTCCAGAGCCCCTTGGTGCAAATTAGGAGCAAACCCAGAGCTCCGACGCTCTGTCCCTTGCATTTTTTTCCTAGTGGCAAAACCTAAATGCAATCAGGACAAAAGGCCGAGGCAGCATCTGAACGAGAGAGGCTCCTCGCTGCACAGGGTCGTGGAGCGGGGAAATGAGGAGTTTTCAGCCTCTGGCTGCACCCAGGGCCATGAGAATCAGCAAATCGCTAATAGGGCTGAACCCCCGCCAGCAGCCCGAGGGAAAAACCTGCCAGAGTCTGAGCCCAGCCCCTGCCACGTCCCTGCTGGTGGCCACCAGGTCCCCTGACCCCTGCCTGCCCCAAGGGACAGCGGCTCTCACCAGGAGGAGACGTTGGGGATGAGCTGAGGCACGGACCGGGCAGAGGGGCTGCCAGGTTAATACTGTAATTAATAGATTTTCTCAATTTATAGTGAGCTGTTTTTCCTTTGGGTGCTCAGTGTGTCCATCTCTCCGCTCACCCACATTGGCACCATCTCTCTTCTTGTCCTCAGGTTGCCCAGAGCAGCTGTGGCTGCCCCATCCCTGGAAATGTCCAAGGCCAGGTTGGATGGGTTCTGCTGCTTCTGGGCAAGGTCTGCTCCCAACAGCCCCCAGCCCCACCCTGCACAGCCCCAGGACCCTCCCAGCAGCATTTTTGGGGCCTATTTGCACAAGTTTTAGGAGCAGCAACACCCACCCTGCCCAAGGACAGGGGAGGGCAGTGGGGTGACCCCAGGACCCGCTGGGCCCTCAGCAGACGGTGTGACAGAGCTCCAGTTCCTCTGGGAGAGGGCCTGGGAGATGCCTGGGAGATGGATTCCTGCTGGGGCGGGCTCCCACAGTCGTGTGTCTCCATTTCATCACTAATACACACAATTAATAAACTTAATTACACGTAAAATTGCGGCAGCTGAAAAATGAGCTCAATTCCTTCTCCTCCAGCTTCGCACCCAGCCTCCAGTGAGGACGAGGGGTGCAAAGGTGCCCCTGCAGCCCCCTTTGTCTGCACCAAGCCTCTCCCACGGGCCCATGGAGGGTCTCCAGCACCAGCGGAGCTGCCTGGGAAGGGATGTTTCTTTGTGTCTGGGATGTGCTGCTCCTGCACAAAGTGATCAATTCCTGTGTGCTGGAGGATTAAATGAGCCCATGATGCAGAACATCGCCCTGCACGGGCAGAGCTGATCCCTGACACTCTGAACAGATCCCTGGCACCCTGCATAGATCCCTGGCACCCTGCATAGATCCCTGGCACCCTGCATAGATCCCTGGCACCCTGCATAGATCCCTGGCACCCTGCATAGATCCCTGGCACCCTGCATAGATCCCTGGCACCCTGCATAGATCCCTGGCACCCTGCATAGATCCCTGGCACCCTGCATGGATCCCTGACACCCTGCACGGGCAGAGCTGATCCCTGACACCCTGAACAGATCCCTGACACCCTGCACAGNCCCCTGGCACCCTGCATAGATCCCTGGCACCCTGCACAGATCCCTGGCACCCTGCACAGATCCCTGAGACCCTGAATGGATCCCTGACACCGTGCGTGGATCCCTGGCACCCTGCATGGGTCCCTGGCACCCTGCACAAATCCCTGGCACTCTGCACTGATCCCTGGCACCCTAAATGGATCCCTGACACCCTGCATAAATCCCTGGCACTCTGCAGTGATCCCTGGCACCCTGAATGGATCCCTGGCACTCAGCACGGATCCCTGACACCCTGTGTGGATCTTTGACACCCTGCACGGATCCCAAGGCTTGGTGCCTTGATGTCTGTGCTGGAGAGGGGTGGGTGCACGCAGGGACATCGGGGCTCTGCAGGGCTCTCCCTCCAGGTGGGGCTCTGCTGGGAAGGCAGGAGAGACCCCCGGCTGTGTCACTGTCACCTCGCACAGGCACGAGCAGCCGGTGCCAGGATGCCAGGAGGGTCCGGAGCTCTTCATGGACCAGCGTCTCCAGTCACCTCGTGCGGAGGAGAAGGGGTTAATGGCTCCCCTCGATGCCGCAGCACTGAAGTTCATTACTTTTGCTAATTGCTTTGGAGCCGGTGGTTCAGCAGCTCGTGGAAAATGCATCTCGGTGTGATGGATTCATCGGCTGCGGTGTTGGGGTGTCGGGGAAGGGGCTGCACCCCGCTCTGGCTGTGGGGCACGGACACCAGCAGCTGCCACCAAATGGGATGTCCCGTGCCTGGCTGTGCCTGGCTGGGACTGGTCCCAACCCCAGAAGCTGCAGAGCCCTGCTGTGGGTCTGGAGCTGCCGTGTGACACAGCCCGGGGCCACCACGAGGGGCAAAGGGGCTCAGGAGGCTTCCCCTCCTCGTGACAAACTCCTCCAATCTTCAGAGCACGTGGGTGCTGTAGGATAAATTAAACACACCCTGTTAATGCCCGTGACACCGGAGAAGCTCCACTTTCCCAGGTAACGGATGTGGCCATAAGCACTTTGCAACCATCTGGTGATGATGTTTAATAAAGGACATTTTCTGTAATTAAACAGTTTTATTAAGGCATTATTAGCCCTTTAAGTTGAAAAATAGCCGAGCAGAGGTGTAATAGAGGTGCTAGCATCTGTATGGGGGAGCAGATGGAGGGGAAGCTCCACCCTGGTGCCTTGTGGTGACGTGTGGCACCTCGTGTGTGTCACTGCTGGGCAGCTCCGGGCACGATGGGCTCTGCTCTCTGCCAGCACCGGGGCTCAGGACCCTGCTGATCCCCCCTGATGTGTGAGGGGATTGTCACCTGGCACCCTGCTGGCACCCAGGACACTGCCACACCACACCGGCAGCTCCCGCTCCCTTTCCCATGCGGATGTGAATAATTCAGCCCGGCCTCCTCTGGGGCACTGCCATCTCCAGCGCAGCCACACCAGCCTGGGCAGCCTGTTAGGAGGGCCCTGGGCTGCTGCCTCCGCCTGTAAATCAGGATTAATGAGACATTGGAGGGAGCTCCAAGCCCAGCTCGGCTCCGCTGGCAGCTCGTGCCAGGCTGGAAGCGGGGTCTGCCTCCGTATCGGCGCTGTGCCAGCACCCAGCCCTCGCCCTGCACGGCCGTGGGGCCTCTGCTGAGGTGTCAGGGCTGTCCCACGGGGCACAAACTGTGCCATCGCAGCCCTGGCAGTGCCACATGGCTGGGTATTACAATGTTTATTTTTTAATAATTACAATTATTACAATAATAGACCCTGCTGGTTTTGCCTGGGAAGATTTGACTTCCACTAGGGCTGGTGTAATAACCTCGAAGGTGGATTCTTTTAGCAAGTTGGAGGCTTAAAAGAGAGATGGGCTGGATCTCTTGCTTCCAGAATAAAAGGGTTTAATAACATGAAAATAACAGACAAAAGGTGTCTGAGGCAGATACTAACAACAGCACCCACCCCAGGGGAAGAGAGGAAAGAGCGTGTGGCTTTGGGAACAGGGGTTTTTAACAGGTTGGGTGGGATTACAGAGGGTATTGTCCCATAGGATTACAGAAGTGGGAGACTTATAGGTCAGGGCTCCAATGGGTTTGGTGGGAGAGGTTTTGTAGCAAAATTAGGCCAGCCACGATTCGGGGCAGATGGAAAATTCTGGTTGTCTGCCCTTTTTTGGGGGCTTTGATGTAATAGAAGCCCTTGCCTCTAAGAGGCATACTGCGACAGCTGGGGGTGCCTGGCACACACCGAGGGTGGCATCCTGCATCCCTGGCAGCCAGAGGGCCGGGCTGGAGCATCCTCTTTGGAAAAGGGCTTTGGCTTTGGCAAGTACCATGGCAGAGCCGTGGTCTGGCAGCAAAGGTCTCCTTCCAGCTGCCCCCTGCCCCCTCTCTCTGGCACTCATCATCCTCCCAGCCTGAGGCGGTGCTGGGAAGAGGCTGAGGAAGCCCTGGGGAGAGCTGCCCGTGCCACGCTGTGCCCTCACCCCCAGGTGGGGTGGGTGGGTGAGGCTGGAGGGATCCTGCAGCACCAGCATCACCCCTGCTGCGGCTCTGCAGCCGTGAGGAGGTGCGGGGTTGGTGTCAGACCCCCCATCTCTGGAAAAAAGGAGCCGTGGGCACTGCCAGGGGCTGGTGGCAGCGCTGACCAGAGGGGAGGGAGCCGTGACATTGCCGGGAACGGTTTTTTCTCCATCTGAATTTGTGCGGCCTGTCCTCTAATCATTTGTACGTTATCCATCATCCCCTGCCTCCCGTCCCTGCTGTCGCACAGCTCCAGGCAATCCATCTTACAGTTAAAAAATTGTCTCTCTTACACAGGGGCTTTCAAACAAGACAAATAGAAAGAATAAGATCTGGTATTGAGATGCTGTGTACAGGGTGAGATACATAAAGCGGCGGGTAAGAGATCCCATCTGATTGTCGGGAGCAGATCTACGGCGCTGTCAGCGTGCCACGATCCCTCCGTGGGGGACAGGCAGGATTCAGACTCCTCTCTGCCACAATCCTGGGGATCCAAGCAGGATTTGGCCCCAGCTGAATGGCACCATCTTCCCTCTGCCACAATCCTGGGGATCCAAGCAGGATTTGGCCCCAGCTGAATGGCACCATCTCCTCTCTGGCACAGTCCCGGGGATCCAAGCAGCCCCACCAACCCCGGCATGGGCACCACGCAGCCACTTGGCCATCCTCAGGGGTTTCCTGACATCTGAGGGCTAAGCCTGGCACTGAGCCTGGCACTGAGCTCTCCTGTCTGACCTCCCAGTCCTCTGGGACTGACCCCCTCACTGCTGCCGCTGTGATCCTGCTGTGATCCTGCTGTGCCGCCCCTCAGGGATCTGGAGCTAAGTTAGGGTTGGTCCAGGTTGTGTTGGGCAGGAGAGGCAGGAGGGCAGCGCCTGGAGCTGAGCCAGAGCAGGGAGCAGCACAGACCTGACTGCTGGGGCAGAACCGACCTGTTCCTGGTACCTGCAGAGGAGGACCTGCCCTGTGCTGAGCTGTTCCTGAAGAGGCCGAGTGCTGCCTTCAGAAAGTCGCTCTGATTCCCAAGCTCTTCCCTGGGCAGAGCGCTCCATGGGCAGAGGTGCCCTTGGTGCAGTGGCTGTGCCGTGCTGTGTGTGCCAGGCTGATGGGGATCTGTGCCACGGTGTGACTCCATCAGTTCTCATGTTATTAAAATGCTGATGAGCCCATGATCACCCCAGAAAAGGCGGGGATAAGGTGCCTGTCAAAGCACCCCCAAGATCCAAAGGTTTTGTGCTCAAACACTCCTGCTTCAGGCAGGGCGGATAAATCCCCACTCAGAGCCTCCCCGTGCACACCCAGGATGCTGAAGAATCAGGATGAAACACTCCACATTCCCCTCCCAGGCTGGTTCCTGGGGGTGTGGGTGCCCGGGGAGGCGCGGTGGGAGCCGTGCCAGTGCGAGTGCCAGTGGTGGTGCCAGGGGAGCGGTGACACCGCGGCTCCGTGGCGATGCAGAACTGGCTTCTTCCTTGCTCCCTAATGAGACAAAATAAATTTACGTGGTGCTGTATCCCCCGTCCCTCCCCTCCCCTCGCTGAGGCGAAGGCATCTGACGGTGGTTTAGACAACCCCGACTCTCGCCTGAGCCGCCACGCTCCGAGCTGCCTGCATTTTTATGAGCTGACTTGTTATATGGGGTGGAAGTATGCAAAATATGTCAAGCCCAAGCAGAGATTTGAATCAAAATGACTCTAATTACTTGTAATAATTTTTTTGTATTCCAACATAAAACAATGTTAAAAAAAAAAACGAAAAAATTCCATTACAATAGTTAAAAGACAAATCATTTAGTGAGTCCCTCACTTTATCGCTTTATTAGACAATTTCCTTTGCCACATTTGGAACATGAGGCTGGGTGATTGCCCAGGGCTATTCCAGTGCAGGCAGCACCGACAGAGAGTTCATCCTGTCATTAGTCAAACACCATCACTGCAGGACCAACGGCCTTGTCAAATTAGACACCATCTCCAGGCGTCAGCGTGGCACCAAATTGGGAGGAAAATTGGGTTCTCTCCCTCCTCTCCTTCCTTTTTTTCATCTCTAAAATAAGCCGGTTTGATTCTTCCTTTGGGTGAGCCCCAGCGTGGGACGTGCGAGCAGGGATGGACCCAATTTACTGTCACTGGTGTGATCCCTGGGGATTCTGTGCAGCTGGGAGCTGACGTGGGCGACAGGAAGAAATTCTCCACTAAGAGGAAAAAAATTCTTCACCTTGCACTCGACCAATTTACTTCAAGCCCTGTCCAACCTGGCCTTGGACACTTCCAAGGATGGGGCAGCCACAGCTCCTCTGGGCACCCTGCGCCAGGCGCTCACTGCCCTCTGAACTTCTTCCCAACATCAAACCTAAATCTCTCCTCTTTTCGTTTAAAACCATCCCCTCTTTTCCTATCTCCACCTGCCCCTACCACTCTCCATTTCTTTTATAATCCCTTTTAAGCGCTGGAACGCCTGGAAAACCACAGGGACTCTCTGTGTGGGAGCCGGGGCAGGACCCACGCCCCCCAGTCTGCCCATACCCACATCATCAGCTCCTTCCTAGGGTCTGGCACCCTCCCTGCACCCCGGGGGCTGCTCGGGGGATGTGACCCCGATGTCCCGCTGGAAGGTGCCGGGCAGGACACCCTGACCCGGGGGGTTTGGCCCCATCCCGGTGGGGACGGGGCTGTCCCGCGGTCACCGTGAGCGCCTTTCAGCACCGCCACCCCGGCCGTGGCTTTGGGCAGATGAAGCAAGTTGCTCATTGCCTGTGACATAATTTAGATGAATGGGGTGGGTAATCCATCAGGCAAGAGCCCCGCGCAGCCGGGGGGGATCCCATTACCTTACACGTGTTAACAGCCCAACTCCTTTGTACCAACAACAAAGTGGCGCTCCTGAAAAGCCCGATTTTCCCTCATTGTCTGCGGGAGGAGCCGGCGGGTCGGGAGTGATGGATGTGGCGGCGCTGCCGGCGGGGCGGGACGCGGCCGTGCCGCGGGGGAAGAGGGACACCGTGTGGGGACACGCCGCGACACCGTGTGGGGACACACCTGGGCAAGGCAGGGCAGCAGGGACCGGTGTGAATGTCCCAAATCCCGACATCCGGATGGCCGCGGAGCCAGCCGAGGATTACTGGGAGTAGCGCGCTGTGAGGAAGAAGAGGATGGAGGAAGAGCCGCGGGGAGCGGGGACAGCACTTCCCGCGACAAACATCTTTGTTCCGGGACAAACGTCCTTGTTCTGGCTCCTGGAGATAAGCACGGGAGGAGGAACTGGGTCGAGAAGCAGCACGGAGTGGAGAGGGGAGATATTTTTGCTCTCTACAACTCCCTGGAAGGGGGTTGGGGCCATGTCGGGGTAGAGCTCTTCTCCCAAGCAACAGATGAGAGGAGAAGAGGAAACAGCATCATGGAAGAGTTTCTTCATGGAAAGGGTGGCCAGGCCTCGGAAGGGGCTGCCCAGGAAGGTGGTGGAGTGCCCATCCCTGGAGGTGTTCAGAAAACATGTTGGATGTGGCACTTGGGGACACAGGTTTGGGGTGAGCAGGGTTGATGGTTGGACTTGGTGACCTTGATGATCTTTCCCGGGCACCCCAGCTCACAGGGACCCCCAGACTGGCACCCCTGGGCACTCCTGCTCATGGAAACCCCCCAGATATCCCAGCTGGAACCATCTCCAGGGGCTGAGGCCTCTCTGGGCTCTCGGGGCAATATGATCCCTGTGCCAACAAGGATTCCCCCGTGCCAAGCCTTCATCCTGTGAAAGGTCATCTCCATCAGGAGAGTCCTTAACACCAGCCTCCAAAGCCATTTCTTGCTCCTCAACTCCCCACCAGGAGCATTATCCCTTAATTGCTGCATTTACCCAGACTTATTCTGTATATCTCCCAATAATGAGTATATTAGAGATGTAATTATTGCTGTCATAAACGTAATAGTGACAAAACAAGAATTGAAATAGTGGCAATGAGAATAATTCACCATTGCAATTAATACTGCCCCGCTTAGTTAATATGTCACCGCTTCCAATAAATGCTGTCATTATCCCATTACTAATTCCGTGGTATAATAATTATTGAGGTCATAATTAAGTGTCTATAGTCATCGTGGGGTTGGGATGGGTGGGAGGATGCACAGAATTCACGGGATCTTTGCTTTCCCGGGATGCCTGGGGGGCAGCTGGGCATTCCAGGAAAACATGAACCATAGGACAGGATGGCAAGAGACTGGGAATTTCGGGATTAATTCTCAGCTTGGCTTGTTGCTCCCAGTGAATCTTTAAAGCACCTGGTGCTGCCAACATCATCAATTCCTCCATTTTTTTACTTTTTTTTGGTATGGAAACATCGATGTACTGCCTGTTGCTGCTCCACCCCCTTTCCCACCCTTTCCTTTCATCCCTCAGCCAAGTGCATTTCCTACCCAGCACAGGTACTTCACGTTAACTCAACTTTTACCGGAGTTCAACTCAATTTTCCTCAGATTAAATAAAATTTCCAAGTGTCACTCAGCAGCCAACGATCAGTGGGAAGGGGGTGGATTTTTCTAACCCTATCTCTGGTCCAATTACAATTTTTAATCTATATGTAGATAATGGTGAAGAAAACCCCTGTAGAAATGTCAGGAGTGAGGAGGTTATTAGCTGAGTTTTAATTACTGTCTATCATTCGGGAGAAAACCACGGTGCCCTGAGAAATCGGGTGACAGCTCTGGCTGCAGGAATTTAGGTGGGTTTCGAAGGCAGGTGGGTTTCAGCAGAGGTGTTTTGGGGGGGTGTTGTCCTTCCAGGTGGGCAGCACCAATGCCAGCAGGATTTTTTAGGTCTCCTGTCACCTCCCCACCCCTGGAGCAGGCACCGGTCCCACGCACAGCCCTGATGGCTGGGAAATCCTGGAATGGCCTGGAAAGGACCTTAAATCCCATCCAGTTCCTCCCCCTGCCATGGGCAGGGACACCTTCCACTAGCCCAGGTTGCTCCAAGCCCTGTCCAACCTGGCCTTGGGCACTTCCAGGGATCCAGGGGCAGCCCCAGCTCCTCTGGGCACCCTGTGCCAGGGCCTCAGCACCCTCACAGGGAAGAATTTTTTCCTAATATCTGGAGCTGGAAGGGACCCACAAGAATCATCAATGCAGCTGCTGGCCCCGCTCAGGACACCCTGAAGGATCCCACAGGCAGCACACGTAGACCAGAACCGACACGGAGCATGCAGTCGGAACGCGGCACCAGAGGGGAAAACCCCACTGGACCCCAAATGTCTTCCAGGTTTTATTCACCAGATTAAAGGCTGAATCCAATTAAGGGCTATTCACCAATTAAGGTGTGCAGAGACCTGGCTGGAGCAGCAGCTCATGGACAGGAGCTGTGCCCAGACCTGGCACTGTGACTCCCTGCTCCCTGTACCCCATCCCTGGGTGTCCCCTCGGAGCACGGGATGAGTGTGGCCATCCCTGCAGCTCCAGACCCTGCTCCTCCACCCCTCAGGAGCTCTGGTGTAAATAACCAAGGGTTACAGGCTGGGATCTGCCTCCAGCTCTGCTCATGGACTCCCACTGGGAATAATGTCTGTGTTAGAGCCGACCCCGACGCCAGCGGAGATAATTCCACCCTGCAATGAGCTGTTTATTGGCTGATAAGGCAATAAGGGTGATCCCCACAGCCCTGCCAGCCCCTGTCTGGGGACAGGAGAGTGGAGGGTTCCTGGCTGGGGTTGGAGCATCCCCTGATATCCCTCAGTGTTGGGGAAGATGAAATAGGAAAGACTTATAAATATGATCACCCGGCAAAAGATGCTGAGAATATGGAAACTATAAGCGAGATTGAAATGAAGCTTTGAGATACCAAACTCCAGTTACTGAACGACTGGAAAACAATGGTTTGGCCGACTGAAAGTAATCCCCCTTTGATGAAACAAAGCCCTCTGCTTGCAGACACGTCCAAGGGTCAGAACAGACCCTGCCAACGTGGCAGAGGGTCCAAAAAGCAGTTTTTAGGGTTTAAAATACAACGCTATATGGTAATGCGATGATTCTTATAGGTTATAGGTAAATGTTGTAGGATTTGTAGCGTGTTCTAGATTGGTTAATGAAAATTAGAATATTCAGCACAGAAGATGATTTATTGTATTGTAAATGGCAACCATGTTCATTCTGCCTTTTCCACCTCTCTTCTACTCTCTCTCCCTCTCTTGCTCTGCTATTGCTCTGCCCTGCTTCGGGCTGCATCTGGCAGCTCCTAGCAGCTCCCTTATACCCACGCCCTTTCACAATAAACCCCATGCTCTAAGACCGACTTCAGAGATCTCTCGTCTCCATCCTGACCATCCGATACAGGCTGAACCAACACACACACATCCTACAGATCCTACACCTCAGCAGCACGGTCAGCCTGTCAGGGGTGGGATGAGATGGGCTTCAAGATCCCTTCCAACCCGAACCAGTCTGGGATTCCATGGTTCTGTGATTTATGAGAAGCATCCCAGGGGCCAGGCACCCGCTGGCACCTCAGGCAGCCAGCACGAGTGGCTGAGTTGGTGCTCAGGAGTTCAAGAGCCCTCCAGGAATTCCCCAGCCACGGCCTTCAGGGCTTTAAGTCCCATTTTTCTCTAAATCCAGCACAAATGACCAGGTGCACGCTGCCCTGCAGCTTCCTCCGAGCCCTGTGGGACAGCGAGTGCCCAGAGGGGTCAGGAACCTGCTGCCACCCGGCCACCTGCCATTGTCATGGAAATCCTGACGCCCTTCTGCGCCTCCCGAAATTAAAATGTGCCTCGGCTATAAGTTGTTATCAAAAATAGAAGCATTTTATCTATCTTTAGTGCAGAACACAGATTGCATGGAGACATTCAATTTGGAGTCAATTTAAATTTCAATTGTCTGTGAAATCTAAATCAATAGGCTATAGTTCAATGGTGCTTTAATAAAACAGGACATAACGGAGGAATCATTAGGGATTACATATGATAAGAGATGGAAAACAGTGTCTGTGTAATGGTGGAGGAGCCATTAGAGAATTACCTCAAGCATTTGCAAGTAAACCAACAGCCTCCTTCTCCTCCTGAGACTAACGAGAAGACTTAATTGTGCTGCAGCAGCTAAAAATACATCTCTGTCAGCCCTGGGATTGGTGGGTGAGTTACAGGGAAGTACAAACACCAGGATGTTCCATGGCTCCTTGGTGTGGGTCAGACACCTCCCATCCCCATTGCCACCCGTTGTCCCCCTGCCCACCTGGCTCTGCTGTCCCCAGGCTGTGTCAGAGCTGTGACTCCCCTCCACATCCCCCACAGTGGCATCACTGTCCCCATTAACGGGGAGGGAATGAGGGTCTGGGCAGCTCTGCACACCTGGCCAGGAGTCCCAGGGATGTGTTTCTCCCTGATTGATGTGGATAGTCCATCACAGAGCAGCTCCCAAACAGCTTTGTTTTGCTTTTATTTGTGTTTAATAACAATTCCCTTTTGCTTAACTCATTGTGAATTATCCCGATCAAACTGAAGGGGAGGATGGATTTCATCAGCCTCGGTTTCCCCTCCTGGATGAGGGAATCACCTGCACACAAATGGCATTCAGGGCTGTGCAAGAACTGAACCATCACACAATCCCCATCCCTCAATCCCCATCCCTCAATCCCCATGCCTCAATCCCCATGCCTCAATCCCCATCCCTCAATCCCCATCCCTGCAATCCCCATCCCTCGATCCCCATCCTTCAATCCCCATCCTTGNTCCCTGCAATCCCCATCCCTCAGTCCCCATCCCTCAATCCCCATCCCTGATATCCCTATCCTCAATCCCAATCCTCATTCCCCATCCCTCAATTTCCATTTCTGCAGTCCCCATCCCTCAATCCCCCTCCCTCAATCCCCATCCCTCAATCCCCATCCCTCCCAGGCAGCTCCATGGCCCTGGGAAGGCTCCAAGCTCCAGGGGCAGGGCAGGGAAGGGCCAGATTTCCCTGTCATATCCCAATCTAACAAGGAAAACCCCTCAATCCAAGCTGAATAATTTCAATAACAAACCACGCCGAGTTGAGGGGTGCTTGAAAAGTGTTTTTACAACCTCTGGTTAACCTGCAGTAACAGCTGGCGGAGCGCGGATAAATAAAACTATTCTGTGGAGGAGACAGGAAAAATTGGTTTGATTTTAAAGGACACTGCCTGGCTCCCGCAGCGCCGTGGCATCCCAGGAAATATTGCGAGGTGGCGGCTGCGCCTCGTGTTTAATACTCAGGGATGCAGCCATGAGAGCAATACATCTGCTAGCTCCTGACAGCTGCAAAGCTGGGCTGGGTTTCTACAGCAGCTTTTCTCTCGGAAGGAGAATTCTGGGAGGGGTGCACAGGGAAAAAAACCCCTTTGGAATAGGCAGGGTGTGTGCTGCCAGGCAGGGATGTAGGGGTTGGGGTTTGGGGTTTTTGGGGGCACAGAGGGGCTGCCACACTCTGCCCTTCCAACCATCCCGTCCTTCCCCCACCCTCTGGCACCGCAACAGCCCCAGGAAATGCATCCCCTGGAAAATGCAAATAATCCCCATCACCCCTTCTGTAGGAAAAACTCCTGGCCCGGCTTGGAACCAGAGAAATTCTTTTCTCCCCCTGAAAATCCAAGTGTCTCTCTGCTCGGCACTTCCAGGAGGACCCGGGAGCCCGCTAAAGAGGAGGCTTTAAGCCTGGCCATTAAGAATTCCAAGAGATCCGCTGGGCAGCATGGAAATGCGAGAAATACTACAATGCCAGCGCTAAAACCTAATGAGAAATGGAACAAGCTGAGACAGAAGCTTAACAAGAAATACTGGACAAGTCCCCTAAGAAAAACTACAGGCAGCAGCAGCAAGGAGCTGCCAGTCGGCTCTGCAGCTGTATTGATCCGGGCCGGAGAAATAGGGGGAGGCCTCTGGAAAGTAGATAAACAGGGAGATATACAGCAGGAGAGGGCCAGAACTGATGAAAACAGGAGAAAATGCAGCTTAAATCAAAGGGCAAATACACGGAAAGAGAAAAGGCAATAGGATTTGTGTTCATGGCTAAAGAGGAGAGTTGTGGGGCTGTGATCCGCCCTGGGTAATTGAAAAGAAATGGAAAATGGAGCTCAGGATAAATATTTTCTTCGGAGAAAGTGGGCCGAGAGCTTGAAATAAGCCATTATTAATATCAGCCTGAATCTGGGGAGAATATGCAGGGAGGGGGATTTCACCTGTGGGTGAAGGATGTGGAGTGAAGGTGAGGGGTCGGGGTGCAGAAAGGCTTCTCCCTGCCCGAGGTGCCCCATCTCTGAGCTGGGCTGGGGCCAGCTGGGCAGAAGGCTGAGGATCTCCTTCCTCACCTGCTTGACAGCAGTGGCCTTGTGCCCCTGCCCCAGCCTGTGTGCCCAGCTCCCTGCCTGCCCTGCAGCTCGGGGGCTCCTCCAGAGGGGTTCCTGGGGCAGGGATGGGCTGGGAAGGGATGGTGCAGGGCTGGGA
>VWZT01005001.1:6400-18427 GCA_013397055.1 Pachycephala philippinensis
AGGGCGGCGGGCCGGACACGGCCCCACGGCATCGCTGCCCGCGCCTCCTCCTTCGGCAGCGGGACCCGAGTGCGGCAGGCCGGACACGGTCCCACGGCATCGCTGCCCGCGCCTCCTCCTTCGGCAGCGGGACCCGAGTGCGGCAGGCCGGACACGGTCCCACGGCATCGCTGCCCGCGGCTCCCCCGAGCTGCCGTGGTTTGTGTCCCCCCAACATGTGGCCCCTCACAAAAGCTACACAGACATAAATGTAATAAGTGTAGAAAAATGCGTCTGTTCACAAATTCCTTCCTCATGGGTTCATCGATTAAGACCAGCTCCTGCCACTCAGCCAGCAACAGCTGCCCAACACAACCAGTGCTCTGCCTCTGGCCAGGACAAGCCCAGAAGTCCTCTCTCCGTGAAACAAAGGCCTCCATTGTTTCACCTGGAATAGAGGTGTAAGACCCCTCATCCTTCCCTTCCGGACTCTGCTAGCCCAGGCAAAGTCCACAGCATACTGCATCTCTGGCTTTAGGATTACTCTTGAATACCTTGGAAGCTCCTTGGTACAAGGATGCTGAGTTTCCTTGGCTGGGATGTCCTGGTGTCCCATTCCCAAAATGCCTTCAGCACATCACTGAACAGCCTCACACAGCCATCCCGTGCCAGCTCCTGCTGGATACTTTGCTGCTGCCAGCAGGCAGGTGGAACACATGAGGTCAGGGTGGACACAAACCAAAGCCAAACCTGGCTTTGCCTCCTAGCTGCTGTGGCACTGCCCAGCACACAGGAACAGCCTTTCTGTTCTGCCTTTGCACAGTGCCCAGCAACACACAGGCTTGGGCTGTGTAGCCCTGGGCTACGAGTGGAGGGAATTCTGCAACAGTGCTAACAACCTTTATTAAAATAAGACTTGGGAAATGAAAGCCGAGGTAACCCCAGAACACGTTTGACAATTGGGCTGAAGCACAAAAGGTGGAGCACTTCTCTGTTGCTAACTTGCTTTCCCCAAGGTCTGTTGCATATAGATCTATAAAGTGGTTCATACACTGGTACAATGCAGCACACACTGCATTATGCAGTCCCTAATGCAGCTAGTCTAGAAGGAAAAAAACACACAGGTTCCCAGAGCAGAACTAACACTACTTGTCTGCATTTCTGAATTTTTTTTCTTAGTTTTTTAAACTCACATGAAAAGGAGACCCACCTGAGCCTTGAGTAAAGGAGGGAAAGTATGGTACAAGCCAGCTGTGACAGCTGAAAAACTTACAAGTATCTCAAATAACTCATAATTTCTAGCTCAAAGATCTTTGGGATATATATTTTTTGCCATTTTCTTTGCTGGCAGCAGCTTTCTTCAAATTAACATGGTTTCAGAGATATCCCATCACTTGACAGTGTGTTATGGTGACATTCTTTCTCCTCCTTCTTCCATCCCTTCATGAAGCTTGCTAAATCTGTCGTAACAAGTCCTGCCCAAGTTACAATTCTGTCTGATGTTCCACTCTCCCTCTGCTGCTCTTATTTGGACAGGACAGAAAAACAAGTCCTGGCATTGAAAATGTCAGTTTATTACTTCAGCACCTCTTTCTGCTTGTATTTTTGCATCCACATGACAAGGGCACTGAGATGGAACATTTAGGCATATCATTATCTTTCAGCTTAGATAAGGTCAAGGCAAAGCATAAATCCAGGGAACATCTTTTTTAAATAGTGTGGTTGTTGAGATTCTGAATTGATGTACCTAGATTTTTATACATGCACATTTCGAGTCAATGCAGGTAAGCAGCATGACAGAGGACAGCTTTCTAGGCAGGGTTGTAACAGTGATCATCATGTGTGCCTTGGAAACGACACACAGAAAACTTCTGGGACAGAAGATTAAAGGAGATGCAGATATACATTTCCGGCATATGCAGGTCAGATTCATAGCTGGAACCTGAGGCTTTGTAACAAAGCAGGTTATTAATTCCATTTGGTTTTGTTTCTTTTTTGATACAAATCTAATGTTCAAGAGGTTAGAGGTATAAATACTGAAAAAAATAGGAGCAAGTATATTGGGTGTCCCACTGAGGCTGTGTTTGCAATGCATTGATGTTGCTTTTTTCTTTCAGTGGCCTGGTGACATCACCCTCTCACTGCCACATTGCACTAGGGCAACTTGATTTTCTAGGGCAGTAATTTCTTTTCAAGATTGCATCACTATAATTTAAACTAGAATATATTCTAGTCTTTGCCATGCATTTGTATTGGTTCTCTTGTGTACAACTCTTATTTCTCTGTAAATATTCCTTACCAGAGAGACAGACTTAGGTGTTGGCATGTTTCCGGTCAGCTTCTGTGCAAAGCAGTGCAAGTTCTGAGATAAGATACTTGACTGATCCAAGTAATTTCCAAAGAATTGTGTAAAGCAATGAATGGAAAAAATTTGAGATTTTCACTGTTACAGAGACTGTTTTTAATTGGTGAATGTCATCCTCCCCTGCACCAAAAGACAGTCCAGATAGCTCATGGAGGGCATTTCAACCACAAAAAAAAATTAATATACTTTAAAATTGTCCTTGAGTCCTTCTCACTTATGATCTGCATACACTCATGACAATGACTCCTCCCTGATTTGGCAATAATTTAGTGTTGCTGCTTTACAAAATATTTTACCATTCCCTGTTGTTACGAGGTGAAAAACCCCATACACTTAATAATTTTTGATGGTGTACTTCTCCTATTAAATGCCTGTTGTTTGCTTAGCCACCCCCCAATCTGCCAAATTCATAGTGCATGAGAAGCACTGCATGTCTGCACAGGCTCCATTGGGCAAACCTGAGCTTCCCCTGTTGTCCTAGGGTGACTGTATGATATTCCCTATCGCCTGCTGTATGCCCAGACATGAATTCTGTGCCTTTCTGTGTCTTTAAGGCAGACCTGAGGCGGGGGGAAGGCAGTGGAATTCCTTTGGCGCTGTGTTCAAAACCACAGATATCTCACTCACTCGCTCGCTCCTTAGCTTTCGGCTCTCTGCAGCAGGAAAGAGTGGCATTCTCTTGTTTTTTAGCTAGCTTCTTGTTCATTAGCTAAAGCATGGAGCCCTGGGACCTTGGCTTCTTCTTCTCTTCTGGACTGTTGAACAACAGCAGAACATCATCCAAGAGGCCCTACACCACAGCCCGGAGGGGCCCATGCCACCTCTAGAGAGGGGAGAGCCACACGCACAAAGGACTCTGAAATCTACCCAGGTTCTCTACACAGCGAGAGCTTTTACTATTTAACATCATTCTTTTTCCGTGCCTGCGTGCACTCTGCTCGTTAAATAAATAACTTTTTTTTCACTTTCCTCTGAGGAATTTCTTTCCGAACCTGGTGGGGGAGGAGCGGCTGAAACCTGCCTTCTTTCGAGGGGACGTTCCTCCCAGAGCGTTTCCCTTAATTTGTCTCAAAGGAAGACACCTGTGTTCTGAGCTGACCAGCTGTGAACTAGAAGACTTTTGACAGCTTATTAGTTCAGGGCTGCACTGCACTAGTGAAGTTGTGTGACTTCTTGTTCAGCTAGCTTGCCTTTAGTGAACCTGGGATGTGAGCAAAACAAGCTCAGATATGTCTGTTCAGCCCAATCCACACAGATCCACAGACACTGAGAGTGGGAATTATATGGCATTTAGATTATAAACGTCCAAAGTCTCAATCGTGGAAATCCCCCTCAGCTGTCACCTAGTGAGACAGCACTATAGAACGCTACAGTACTAGAGGTACTCTAGTCCGTGTAACATGGTTATTTCACTTGAACCATGTATGCTTATGGCACGATCTGACTGAGATCCAAAATGTTTTCCTTTACCCCAGCCACTGGAAGGCTCCATTTAGTAGGTGTTTTTAGAACATGACCTACCACTGCCCCTTGTTCCTTCCTCCCTGCCTTACAAAAATATAGAGCATATTCCATTCTCTTCTCTTTTGGGGAAGATTGAAACTTGGTATTTCCTACTTCCCAACAGACTGCTCAGACATCAGGATTATCCAGGTGGATAGATTTCACTTTCCCTATTAGTAACAAAAGTATCTCTGATCCTTTAACATCATGATTATTGCTCTACTGTTTCAGTTTTTCATCACGAAATAAGAAGGGTTCCACCATCTGTTTCAGAAATTATGATGTATTTTGATAAGAGTCAATCGACGGATAAAATCCAGAAGCAGATTATAAATGGTGTCAGGATTAGATTCTTGGTTCTTCAAGAACAAAGCTTTTAATTGGAAGTTTTAAATGTGCCGTTTCAAAATGTGACTTTTGATGTGGTACAACAAACACAGCAGAGCAAGGCTTGGATCACTGCAGTTCTTTGCATCAGTTTGAGGAAAAAATTAAAGCTAGTACAGTATCATTTTTGGTTTTTTATAACCCTTAACAAGCATTAATTCTATAGAAGTCATTTGTTTTATATGAAACTATCAAATTCTAGTCTAGTCACAGTAAGTTCTAAAATGGCAGCTACTTTGAAAAACTAAGACCCTACTTAGTTCAGATTTAGGTCCCATCTAGAACAGGGTATGGAAGCTGGGACTCTTGAAAAGATGTACTGCCCCCAGTCTGATGTCAAGGAAGAAAAGGAGCTCTTATTATAAGGCTCAATCCCTACTGAAAACAGCAAAATCTGTGAAAACACCTTTTATTGGCAAAGTTTTACAAACACTTTAGTTCACAAGTACTGTGTAGAAGCTTCATCCTTTGTGAAACAAAGTAGATTTGTCACAAATTACAAAGTTTGTGGATTAACACCTTGTGCCTGCCTGCTAACATTTGCAACTGTTTTCCCCTGAAACATATGCAAAACACATTTTTTGTATAAAAACTCACAGAAGCAGTAGAAAACTATTTTCAGCTCCACCTCTCTAACTGTTGATTTCAACACAAAGTGAAGATGCTTGGACTTTCTTAAGTAGTATTGTCAGTCTTCATATTACATCTACTGCTTCGCCTCTGCTTCCATCTGAGTTTCTTGGGATTCCTCAGCTTCTGAAAGTTTTTCATCATCTAAAATTCAGTATTACTATTAGTCAAACATGCTTGGTCATATATACAGACTATATTGCAGAACTTTGTCCCATTTAAATATTTTATTTTGATTGCCTTAAATGTGTAGTTCAGTATCTCATTCTATAAAATGTTATGTTCAAACAAACAAAAAAATCCTTCAAAGTTTTTAAGCCTGTTATCTCTAAAAGCTGTTACTGGAAATATGGGGTAAATTCTATAGTATCAATTGAAGCAAACAGTATCAGATTGCTTCGAACCCCTTCCTTCTCTTTGCCTACTAATGGTTTATTTATTTCATACTGAAGCTGTGCTTTGCACTAAACTGCTACTTCCTTCACAAAATCCTGAAAGCTGAAAGGTAATCCATATATTGACATGAAAATGCATTTTTCAAGACTAATACTTAAGTAAGTGTTAGTAACACATAATAACAATAACCTTCTGCTAAAGTGCACCTAGGATTAACAGTTCATTCTGCTTAAGAAGATCTAGACAGCCTTAGAGAATGAAAGTCTGCTCTTACAGCCATCTCTGCATTTAATCAGGTCATGGTCAGAGGCTGTACCAATTGTTCTGTCTTTGAGAGACACAGCAAATATACAGCAAATAATATTTAAAACAATATTATCCATATTAGAGCATGAAAAGTTAGTGCTGATATGGAAATATTAAGTATTTGTATGACAAAAGATGAGTACAACTAATCCCCGAATTTTGCTTGTATCTGACAGTTTCAGTCCCTGCTCTAACAAAGATTCACAGTGTGAGAAGGTTGTAGATTAACCTTCCTTGTATTTCAATTTTTTTTAGTAAAGCCTCAAATGATACCATGATAGCAGTGACATGTTCAAAACTACAGAAATAGTAGCTATAAAATTGTATTTGGAAATAAGCACAAGAATAATTTTCTGTAAGAAATACTTTCCGTTAAAAAAAACCAAAACAACAAACCTCAAATTGCTATTCTCCATCCTCACATTTTAAAGAATTCTGCTGCCTACAAAGTAACCTGAAGCTAGTCAGGAAATGGCACAGTGGGTAGTTTGTAGAAGAAAAAAAATTGATAGCAGTCTTAGGCTTTGGACTACTACTGGGGAAAAAATTCTGCCAATGAAAGAGGTTACCAACCTCAATTGCACCGCTATCCCACTGGCGGAAGTTGTGATTCCTTTTGATCTGCTGAAACCTAACCCAGTTATATCTATTACCAAAGAACAGCACTTACTCTCCAGGGTTTGCTGAAGTTCATGGATGGTGCTCAGGAGAACATGGAACTGCTTTCTTCTCAGCTCCAACTGGAATGATAAAATACGTGTTGTAGGAAACAGAAAGCACATACAGCCAAACAACCCATAGCAGATTCTACATTAATTGTATTCCTAATAAATTATTATATAACAATCTCTATGAAAAACCTACCTTATCTTCAACATTTTCTTTAATGTGAGAAAGATTTTGCAGTTCTTTTCCCAAAGCTTCTAGCTGCCTGAAAAGAAATTGTCAGAGTATTCTTAAAAAATTCTGTAAAATTCTTGCAAAACAGATTTGCTCTAAGTAGAGGAGAAAGAACTATAAAACAAACAGCTTATGTAAACAAAACAAGTGAAACGATTTTGAAGTAAGATCACTTCATGTAATTGTTAAACTATTATGTTGTAGACTTGTAACTTCAGACTTTTACAAAAAGGTGGAATACAGTTGTATCCTGGGCATTTGTAACAATTCAGTCCTCACACAGCATGTTATTTACTTGACCATACAATGAAAGTTAAAGAAGCAGAATCATAGAATATCCTGAGCCAGAACAGACCCACAAGGATCATCAGCTCCAATTCCTGGCCCTGCACAGGATACCCCAAGAGTCATGCCCTGTGCCTGAGAGCATTGTCCAAATGCTCCTTGAACTCTGTCAGGATTGGTGCTATGACCACTTCCCTGGGGAGTCTGTTCAGTGCCCAACCACTCTCTGGGGGAAGAACTTCTGCTCTCACTTGAACTCACCATGGACCACCACAATCCTTTTTGAGGCAAACAATAGCAGGTACCATAATATACCTTTCAAATAAGGATGGAGCACCACCTCTTACAGGCAAACCTCCAGTTTGGCCCTTCTGCTTCTAATGCCTATCATAATTTATGCACCATGCAATGAGAACAAACTGTTCATTTAAAGGAGAAGTGGATTGAGGCTGATCATCCCTGATTAATTAGCAGGCAGAGTCATAGAGGGGTCAGCAAGGAAATCAACCTTTTTTTTCCTTAAGCCATTGATAGCTGCTGCAACTGGTCTGGGTAGGGAACCACAAAAAGCCCTCCAGTCCTAAGTATCTCACTGTGGATGGGAAAAGGTCTATTTTAGTGCTACCTGAGGGTATTGTCTTTTTTTTGAGCCAGCATGCTTGGTACCTCAATAGGAATGCCTGAGAGTTGGGTGTGACATTATCAGTTCCTTTGATGGAAACAGGCTAACAGCTTATAGGCTCGTACCCTGACTCTGGAAGCATTTGGTTTCTGGTTTCTGAAAAACTTCAACTTGGCCAAATCTTGCTGTTTACACTGTGCTGTCAGGTGCAAGTAGACTTTGAGAGGACAGACTTTTTTTTTCTAGTAACATCCAAGCTACACCTGGAATTTTACTCCTTTTACTTTACACTCCAGAGAATCTTTGCTTAGCTTTCTTACTTTCATATCTCCTTTTCTAAGACTCAGTGTCATTTCTTGGTCCTCTGAACAGCTCTTCTGATACTGCATCTAATTACACTGCGGGCACTGTTGTTTAGCAGTTCAGCTCCTATCACTTCCTGAATTGGCTCCTGTGCACTACTTGTGACTAAGCTGCTAACAGCTTATTTTGTGCTGTGTAACTTGTTGTTCCAAGAAACAGACTATTAAAAGCATAAAGTATTTTTCTGAACTTTGTTCTACTGTGCCACATAACCTGCAAAAGCTATAAATGTAACTCTTGCAATAAACCCTTATGTTTCTTCTCCCAAAAAGTTTTCTCAAGTGTTTTTAGTGATTAAGGGTTCCATGAAAAGTGTGACGTTAGTGAGGCTTCCTCTGTTCTGAATCAAGGGTGGCCTTTGGTTCATTGTACCATTTTCTGTTTACTTTCCTATAGACTGCATTCTTACCAGCTGTAACTTACCACTCTTTCTAGCTTTGGTTAAGAAATTTATGCTTGGATGTGTTAAGCAAAATTACAATAATCCCGCCAAATCTAAACAACCTGGCATCCTCTAAGATAAAAAAGTATCATTTATCACAGAATTATAGAATAGTTTGGGTTGGAAGAGACCATAAAGATAATTTAGTTCCAACTCCTGCCATGGCAAGGGACATCTTTCACTAAACCAGATTGCTCAGAGCCCCATCCAAACTGGCCATGAACAATTCCAGGGATGGGACAGTCACAGCTTCTCTCATTTAGTTGTTTCTATTCTTAATTGACTTATCTGAAAAACTCTTATTTTTGGTAGTTCTTTATTAAAGCCTCAGTTAAATATCACATGCTGACTAATGAAGTAAGAAATAGTCAAGCCTCATGACAATTGCCTGTAATAATCAAAGTTGTGGTAATGAAATCGAGGCACAGAAAAACAATATACAAGAAAGAAATGTGTGAAATATTGTCAGTGGCTTATAGCTATAAAAATGCTATTATTAGGATAATAGTATAACCAAAACACTTCCATTTGCTGTGAAAGGCTATGGAATATGAAAAGACAGCCTCCCTTGGCAATTTCACTGAAAGTGGGCAACAGGATAAGTGCACAGCTGCACTTAAATGGGAACAGTAACCCGACATTGCATCTTTAATCAGTTTAGGAAGAACAAACTCATAGATGCAGTAAGTCCTGGAATGTTTCTATGGCTTGATAAAGTTAATCTCTCCACAACTGCCCCAAAAGCACAGATAGTGATGCAAACCCAGAAAGTGACAAGCAGCACTGTGAGTTACACGCAAGACAAGCTGGACAACAGGCAGGTCTGACCTGCATGCCAGGGCAGGTTATGTGTGGTGCACAACACAGCCATTTATAACTGGGCATGCAAGAACAGCTACCAGAAGGAAAAAGAACCCTAAGAGCTTTCTCCTGCTTGCTCTCATTCCACCTTACTTGCTTGTGTGTTGCATTTCGAGTGACTACTGAATCTCTGTCTGGTGCAAGTTAAAGGACTTCTCACCATCTCCCTTTTCTGAGCAATTCATAGGTAAACTGACATCAGATGTGCATTTACATCTCAGTTCACTTATTCACCTTAACAGTGGAAAAATTTCAACTACAGAACTATTAGCAACGCTTATGACCCATAGAGATGGAGATTAAAGAAAGCTCATAAGGGCACAAGTTTTTATTGTGTCAAAGAAATTATATAAAAGTGAGGAAAAGTCAAACTGAAACCAAGGAAATGTCAAGTCTGGTAACTTCTAGTTTACAGCCCTATTACAATTTAATGTAGTTTTATACTTACTTCAGTGTTTCATGTCTGTCTGGGTGATGCTGTATGACTTTGGCCAATGCATCATATTCTGAAAGACATTTAAATAGTTAATCTAAATACTTCTGAAAATACCAATTCAAGAACCAAAACTCAGGTACCACAGAACGGCAGATTCTTTTTCCTTCTTGAAAAACTGTTTTAACATTTTTCAAAACACCTTTAGATAGCTCTGCATTGCTACACACTTAGTCTTCTGTGTCTGATTCATAAACATTGGATTTAGATACAATAAAATGTATATGTGCAGAAAATGGTGCTGATGTTACACATGAACACTTAAGATTTTTAGAAAAAACTATAAAATGATGCATGGATTTTTTTTAATTTTTAGGATTCTTTAGTACACTTTAAGAACAGTATTATGGTTATACAGGCAACTAACATAGCCATTTCCTGATAGTAAGACTGTACATCTGCCAACTACCTCATTGACATGGAAAAATCTGTGCTACAGACTGGACAGAACATATTAAAAAGCAAACACTTCAGACCTATGTTTGTGAAGATGTAAGAACTCTACATT
The DNA here is from genome assembly GCA_013397055.1 of Pachycephala philippinensis. NCBI lineage: Eukaryota > Metazoa > Chordata > Aves > Passeriformes > Pachycephala > Pachycephala philippinensis. The sequence goes on from VWZT01005001.1 coordinate 16,441, forward strand.
CCTACTGGTTAAGGTTATTTTGATTTCCAGTTGAGTTCAACATTATCCACAGCATTGACCAAACAGTTGTATTTAAAACCTTTCGTGTTATATTTCTAAAATTTTTCTTCTGGCATTTCATTTATCACAAAAAACCAAATTTTTGCTTCTTCTCAACTGCTCATCTTTTAGAATGTTTTAAGTTTCCATGAGTTATGAGCATATACTTTTAAAAGAAGGGAAAAAATACACCTCTTAAAACAGGTGTTCAGAAAGGACACTGTTTTAGATCTTCCTGATGCTGCAGGTCATTGAGATCTCTTGGTTCAATCTTGCCTGTGTCATCCACCCCAAAAGTTTCAGTAGTGAGTGTGAAACCCACCAGGCTGAATACAGTAATCATGATGCCTTGCACTTTCAAAAATTTAGAATCTGTTTTCCAATACAATGTATTCTAAAAGATAACAAAATAATGAAGCCCACCACTGTAAACAGATATTGCGCCTTACCCTGGCGATTTTTTCGAATCCTTTTTGCTTGCAGAATTTGTTTTTTGCATTCAGAGATCTTTTCATGGGCTGCAGCTATACTATTTTCTTAAAAAAAAAATAAAAGAAAGATACAAAGTTATATTGAACTCAAACAATACATGTAAATAAGCCATTCTGCTAAATTATAGAAGAGAAAGAGCTGTTTGTGACATGGTGGCTTGTTAGCTCCATCAGCTTAAAAACTACATACATTTAAATAGGTTAAAAAAGTTATTGTTCATATATATTCTATATAATTACAAGATGCTTATAGCATATATATGAATGCTATCTAGTAGAAAAAAAACAAACCCAAAAAACCTCTAAACCACTCATCAGATGTATATATTATGTTCATGAGAACTGGCTTGAACTTGTTGATAAGAGAAACTGTCAAACAGAAACCAGTAACATTTTCTCATATTTACCTATATCCTTATAGATTTTTTCATAATTTTCCATCTCTCTCAGGTTCATGTCATACACCAGGAGAGTTTTTCCCATTGAAAATTCACACTGTGATAAAGTACTCAGCATTCGTTGGTACTGGCTGTATCTGAAAACAGACAAGACATTTAATCCCAAGCAGCATAAAAATAGTTCCTAACTTTACTGAGCAAGAAAACAAAACTTCATGTAGCATAAGGGACAGCTAAATAACAATTACTCAATAAAGAAAACACTTCAAAGATTCAATGTATAGTTTTCTGGAAGTGCAGTTAGAAACACTGTACACATCAATTTCACCATCATGTCCTTATCAGCGGGTATTAAAGCAGTGAGCAGTTTGACCCAGGGCTTACAAATTTTCCAGCTGGAGTTGGCTACCGAAATAGTATTTTAATACTACAGTGCTTCTCTGTATACACACTCGTAATATTGTGTCCTCTAGGAATTTATATCCATTACTAACAGAGACCCCACAGAAGGCTGTCCCTCATGCCTTACCACTTCAGCCTTTAAAAAAAACCCAGAACGACAGCAGCAGAAATACCAGCATCATTTCCCTTCCCTGACAGAACAAACGCAGAACTGCCAACTAAAATATTCGAGTCATGATCCTGTTATTATAGCGGTACTCAGGGCTGGATCACGCAGCAGGCACAGCAATCCTGAGGGTATTGGAGCGGTGCTGGCAGAGTTCACGATACAGGCCGCAGCCTTCAGTGATTCCTGACCCGTCTGTAGCCCTGCTCTCCCAGCACAGTGCTCGGCGTTTGTCCTGGAAACACCACAGAGCCAAAGAAAAGCAGCTGTGCATATTTTAACACGGATCTCTTCCAAATGGATCGAGCCCTGTTCTCCACTGAAACGCAAGCTAAGCAGCTCCAAGACTTAAAAAAATCAAAACAAAACAACAGATACCCTTCCTCCTGAGATCCAGAATTACACCACTTAATGAAACTCTTCACCAACAAATTGATCCGCCTGTCGTCACCAGCTCCATCGCCATCGATCAGCAGCCGCTTGCGGATAAC
>VWZT01005001.1:18927-116922 GCA_013397055.1 Pachycephala philippinensis
GCCACCCGCACCGGCCCCGCCGCCCCCCGCCCGGCCGCTCCGCCATGCCCCCGGCACATGGTCCCACGCCATCGAGGCCCCCGGCATCGGGGGCGCCTCGGCCGCCCTCCTGCCACGGCCCTGACTCGGGGTGTCCTCCCCGGGGTGCCCTCACCATCGCCCTCAGTGGTCCGGACCTCCCCGCACAGGGCTCTCGCACGGCCGCGGCAGTGTCGTTCCCTGCAGTGATGGTGGCGATGGCACAAGGGAGCAGGTGCACGGTCCCGCCGTGGTGGCGATGACCCAGGGAGCAGCTGGATGGTCTCACCGCGGTGCCTGGTGTCATGGACATGGTGCTTTGAGGGTGGTGGGATCCGCTGTGGTGGCTGTCCAGCCCCTGTGCCTGGAGGGAGCGGGAGCGCGGACTCCACGGTGCCTTTTCCCTGGTGAGAGTGTGGAGGATATGCCTATGGCGCAGGTGTCAGGGAGCTGGGCTGGCCTCCTGTGACCGCCCGTGGGCTCATCCCCACTCGATGCTGGGAGGACAAGCATCAGGGCCTGGGGCGTGCAAAAAAAATCATTATTCTGATGTTTCCCGGCGGGTTTGACCATCACCAGCAGATAGGAAAAAGTTGTTTCTTCCTGTCCTGGCAAACTGAGCTGGTGCTGGAAAAAGTGGCTAGAGGTGTCTGGAGAAAAGAAATGTTAAGGTGTTACCGTGGGTTGAGTTTTAGGCTTTTGGTCCTTAGGCTTGGATGCTTGGAAAGTGCAAAAGCTGGTATTGTTACTGTAGTGTATATCACGGTGCCTGAGGCGTTGCCAGCGCCTGACACCTTCCTATTCCCTCTTCGTTTTAGTTTGGATAGTTACGTGGCTTATGGTCTTGTTCTGCTTAGCACTATTAATTGACAGTTTTAGGGTGGTGGGAAAAATCAGGGTAAGAAAAGAACGAAGTTAATGTGTGCTGTAATCTGTTAGGTCCTGGTTTTAGAGCCGTGAGTGATTACGAGACGCTGTTTTGTTCTGGATAGAGGCATTTAACAGCTCTTTACGGATTTGTAGATTGTTTCAAGTCAGTACTGTGTCTTCAATAGGCAACTGATCAGGTCCTTTGGATGGTGCTACTAGGAAAGCATTACTGGGAGTGGTCATTAAAACTCTGCATGAACTTTTAGGAATAAAGAGTTTCCAACACAGAAAACTTGGATAAGTGGCTTCTGTTCTTGAAATTTTTATGTACTCTTATGTGATTGGTGAGTGACATAATTTTATATGAAAGCATATCTATCCAGTTACCCAGGTTTGGGCCAAAGAATGGGCCATGCATTCATGAACTATGTAAGTGCTACTAAAAATGATCACTTTTATGAACTCTGATATTGTTGCCATTTAATATAGTTGGTTTGACTAAAAACTTTGTTTTTCTTAAAGCTTTGGTCACTATGGTACAGCCCTAGTATTTTGCCAGAGGGTAAGAAGAAGACCTAGCTGAACTTCTCTGTGCAGATTTTATACAGTTACTGCCTTTCTCTCTTTACCCACTTATTTCCTTTTGGAACTCTTAAGCATATTGAACCATCCAGTTTTATCAAGACTTAATATTTTTCTTACACCTCTCTGAGCTCTTTCCATTTTCTAAGCCCTTTCGGTTTTTACCACAGAGAGAAGTTGGTCAGAACTGAAGACTATTGTAGGTGAAAATCCACAAGTATTTATTTAATCATCTCAGAACTTCTGTGTGATTTTCTGTCATTTAATCCAATACAATCTTTTCTCATTTTTTGTTCATCATTCCAGTCTTGGTCAGATAGTCTTATTAAGCTCTCCATAATGACAAATAGATAGTCCTTGAGTAATTAATTTAGAATACAGGAGTCCATATGACTAGTTAATAATATTTAATGACTTTTGTGCCATTCTTCATATGTGTTACTAATTACAAGCTTCTGTGAAATTTTTTGTTCTGGATCTTAGACTCATAAGAACAATTTTGAGAACAAAGCCACTATTTTTCTTTTTAAGACAAGGCTTTCAGGCACCATCGATGTTCATTAACTTTTCTCCCTTAGAATGGAAGTAGAACTTGGTAAATACATCATCAAGAATCTCACTAAGGCTAGGTATTGATGGAATAGCCTGTTCTCTCTCCTGCTCTATTTTGACATATTAAATGTCCATGAGATGTTTTTGCTTCGGAAGCCAGTTCCAGCTTGCTGAGTTTCTGTATGCGTTTGAGAATTCACTCTGTCTTAGGAGTTTTTGTTTTGATTTGCTCCATTTCCAAGTAGAATTCCTCATCTTGTAAGTGTGAAGCAAACCTTGTTTCTCGTGTGTGGAGGGTGTTGCACTGGGCTGTATACAGCCATGTCTTTGCCATTAATTCAGTGTGATGTATGATGTAGCTCTCTGGAGCAGGGTTGACCTACTCTTATTTATTTGTCCTTCAGTACTTTGGGTATTCTGTGCAGATTCTATCAGCTGCAGTCTTTTATATAATCCTTTGCTGACCAGCAGAAACACTGAGTAGCACTGGACCTTCCCTAAAGCATCACTAGTGGAGATTCACACAGTAGGAAAAAATGTCTTGCATGGGGGATAGCACCTGACTCTGTGCCAGCTCTTTTGGAATAAGTACCTGCGTGTGCTTTCAACCAAGCTAAATGGGATGCAGTTTTTCCTCTTTCCTTGAATTCTTTTATGTGTGCCATATGGTAAGACCCTGGAGCAGCTTATACATAATAATTTGTTACACATCTGTCCCTGTCAAAAGTGTTAAATAATCCTCTGTAATGTTTCCAGGTGACTCTGGATGCAAGAAGTATAACCTAGGTAAGCTTAGTACTGCAAGGTGTTACACGTGGGTGGAACTGGCTCTGATTTTTCATTAGTATCTTTTATTTTTTCCCCAAAAAATATGGCTTTGAAGTGCACCGATGTTTTTTTATTGAGGAAATCTGTTAATGCTGAAGTTTTCTTTCCTGAAAAACAATCTATGAGAGTCAAAGTTTAAAGTGACTTTACACCTCGTCCCTTTTTCTTTACTGTGTGTATATCTAATTTTTTTCCCAACTGCACAAAAAGTTAAAGGAGAAGAAGCCTTTTATAGTATTCCAGGCTATAACAAGCTGTGATTTTTAAGAGCTAAGAAAACAGCTTTAACTATTGACGAGGTGGATTTAAAATATTTTTCTTTAGCCTCCCTAATAATTTATGAGGTGGTTTTAGATTCCAGGTTATCTTTATGTTGAATAACTTCTAAATCAGACTTCTGTGTAGCACTAAGTCTTACAGAGATCTAAGTATAGTAGGTCAAAAACTGCAGGGTATTTTTATCCAGTCCAACCTATATTCTTGTCAGAAAGCTATACCAAATTTATTTAGCGAGACCCATTTTCTGTAAGCCTATGTTTAGCATTACTTTTTACCACCATCCTTTATTTTTCTTTTGATTATATACCAGAATTTTGTGCAAGACTGATACTAAGCTAGCCTATTGGGGTCAGGCTGATTTCCTCATTTTAAATTATGTTAGTGTTTTATTTTCTTTGCAGTCTTCTGTAGCCTCAGCATTTACTGAAAATTATCGTCAGTGTTCCAAGAGCTTGTCATCTTGTTCTGTAAAAATTCTAAGACACTGGCTTTCTAATTCTGCAGATATTAAAATAGTCACTCTTGGCAGATAAACCTGAATTTTTTCAACCCAGTGATTGAGGTATAAAAAGTAGTGAGTGGTTCTTAGCCTTGTAAAAAGCTTTCCTGACATGGACCCTTGTGTTTCTGCAGAGCCAGCACATTTTCGTAGAATTACAGCAGAACAAGAGAAGGGAGGCTGAAAATACTTGTTGTGACTGTAGTGATAATACCAATAATTTTAAAATGCAGCATTTTATTATCTGAACAGTAATCAATTTTGCTGTCTACTGCCTGTGTTACCAAGATTGATTAAATGTACTGTTAATCCCATACTTTAAAACCCAGGCTCCTATGAGATAGTAGTGTAACCACAAGTTGTGGTCTACAGTATTGGTTTTATTTGTTATTTTTTATTTTGTGACTGAAAGAAGCCTGTAAAATTCCAGAAGTTTTGACAGAAGCACCTTGCAAAATACTAGTCCTGGAAATATTTTGTTCATTAGAAAGACATTTTATCACTACTATTTTTCTCCTGAAGGGAGAAAAGCTTATCTTAGTCATAAAAAAAATAGTCCTGCATGGTCTTTTGAAATATTTTTTTCTGAAGTAAGGGCTCTATGTTTTAGTTAATCTCAGTTACACAGGTGGCATTCTGATATTGTCCTCTTTCAGCTATCTTCACAGGAATTATGTAACAGCTTTCCAAATTTTGTATCCGGATCCTACTGAGTATTTATGAAGCTTGAGGATCAATTATTGTACATTTTAGGATGATCTGTGACTAATTTATTAAAGCTTGTCGAACTCAACTTGAAATTTCATGATACTGGGAATGTAGGTATTGAGTGTCGAAGCCAGAGGTTTCAGGTGCAGGGATGCAAAGGAAAGCATGCCCTGTGTGTGTACCAAAAGGAGCTCTTTTTGAGGAGTGGAATTAGCAGGAGTGGCACCATGGGTCATGATACCTATTCCCAGCGACTTGGTAGATTCCCGCTTAGCAAAAAAGTCAAGGTGTTTTAGCAGATGTCTTGAGAAACTCTGTGTTGTGAAGCTACTGCGAGACAGATTAGCTGGTTAGAATTTTCTTTTAACCTAAAAATCATTAATACTGTAAACTTCAGCTGCCTGTGCAATGGCTCGGAGATCCCACATGACGTCTGCATTCTGTGATTTGAAGGGACTCAGATAATTTTAGGGTGGCATTTCATGCTGTTCTGTGATTCTGTTTCACGTGTTTTGTAAGAAAGCGGACATTTATTCTTTTGGAATTTTTTTTTGACAGGATTAGTCAGTTATCTAGCATTCTCTTAATTTGTTGGCAGGATGTTTTCAGGCCTTTATTTTATTTTGCTACGGAAAAAGAGCATATTTTTATTTTTTCCTTCCTTAGTCTTCAGTTCATGGCTTTGGTAGTGATCAGTGTTGTGCCAGGGTTTTCAGAGGAAGAGGTGGATGTCTAATGAGGGTTTACCACTGACTTAGAAGAATTTGTCTTTGCTGGCATTGGGCCAAATGGTAAATGTTTCTATTTAACTGTGGTTTGAAACATTGGATGAACAATAAGAGAGCTGTGAATATCATATTTCTTGTATCAAGTTTAAATAAATAACTGTTAGTGCTACCGAGGAAATTTTGCACAATGATTACAAGGGAAAACAGGCATTTCCTCCTTTGGAAAGCAGCTCTTGCCCGTCTTCAGAGTGGTGTTTTCTGAATCATGTGGTCAGATGCTTTGACTCAGCTAAGAAAGCTGAATCAGAGCTATTGCGCAGCTTCTGAGTCAGCTTTTTGAAGTTTAATAAAATTGGTTGGTTAAGTTTGTTTTCTTTCATTTATTTTTTAAAAGCAGTCCCAAACTGTAAAAGAAGACGTAGAAATTTTACAAGGCTTTGAGCTTGGCCACATCATGGAGATATGTTGAAAGAAAGGCTTCTGTCTCAGGAGATGGAGAAAGAGTATAAGGTCTATTGATAAACATCTGTTTGTTGTTTTAAATTGGGTTTATGTTTTGCTTTGGATTATTTTATGGTTTATTTTCTTGTAATAGAGAAACTCTGCCAGTGGGTAATGTTCAAGCACAACTACAATTTACAGTTCCCATTAAACATGATACACTGACACACATTCTCACCCCTGATTTCTGAGGTGCAAGCCTGAGCAGAGGAATAGAAATAATTGGAGGCATGATTACATGCTTGGGTGCTGCCTCCTCAGGTTTTAGTTTGTAAAATGTTGAATGAAATACAGATGGCACTGGTTGGGCACTGGAACAGGCTCCCCAGGGAATGGTCACAGCCCCAAACCTGCCAGAGCTCAAGGAGTGTTCGGACAACGCTCTCAGGCACAGGGGGGATTGTTGGGGTGTCCTGAACTGGGCCAGGAGTTGGGCTTCAATGATCCTTGTGGGTTTCTTCCAGCTCGTAATATTCTGTGGTTCTGTGATGCTATGATCCTGTGAAAACACTGAACTTTGTTAGCCTACCACTGTTAACCTACCAATAAGAACTGGAAACAGTGTAAAACCCCAAAGTGAAGTTGTGGCCTTAGGAAGATGGCATATTCACTTTCTTTTTCTGGTGTGCCAAATGTAGCTTCTAAACTATTGCTTCAGTTGCTGTCAAACAGATGGTTTAAACAAGTATTTTCAAGAGAAATGTAATGAGAGGATAACTGGGCATTTCCAGCAGAGACTGTCAGATCCAGAAGGGGCAGATCCAGGTTGTGGCTCAAGCTGGTTGTATCGAAGGGAAGGTTGGTCTGGCTGAGGCCAGCTGGGTCATGTTTCCATGAAGGTGGGGGGGCCAAATTCTTTAGTAGTTGTTGGTGTTTTGTTAAAATTATACCAGCCAGAGCAGCTTGAAGGCGATGGTGAATCTGCACATTTTCTACGCAGTAGCTGAAGGAGGAACGTGCTTAAATCCTGCCTCTATCCAGGGCTAAGCACCTTTCTCCAGGGAGCATTTTGGATTCACGCTCTCTTGAAATTAGGATCATAAGCCCTTTCTTTCAGAAAGGGAGCAAAGGTCAATCTTTGCTTTCAAAACCCAGGAGGTGGTGATGGTTCTGGTTCCCTTTTCATCATTAGCTGAGCTGTTATCCGCTAGACTGCTCACCACATGTGTGGGAGACTTCAACCCAGCTATCCTCCTTCCTGAGGGGATTAATGTCCATAATTCTTTCCATCAGAGTGAATTTTGTAATCACCAGACTGTTGACTAGTACGAGGTGGGGTTGCTGTCAGAATGATAGACTGAACTCAGCAGTGAAACCCAACACAAAAGATATTCAGTGACTGAGGACTAAGGTGTTTAAGGGAGTAATTCGTAAAAGCAAACAAATAATTTCAGAAGTGCAAGAAAAGGACAATCAAGATAATTTTTGCATCGCAGGTCAGATTCTGTTCAAAGACATACGAGTGCCTCCCTGGTGATTTTTGTACTTTATTTTCAAGCAGGGATAGAATTTGAGCTTGAAAAGTACAAGGAACAGGGAAAAAACCCCCAGCAAATAGTGGAAAAAAATAATCTGCCTCATAAAATGTTTTGGTGAGTTAAAAAAGGTAAATAGACAAGTTAATGTCAAGCATTGGGAAAAAGAGGAATTGGACACAAAATACATTATCTATAAAGTATGTGTATATATGTATGTATGTATACATACATGTAAATTTTCAGTTGAGATATGAAAGTGGCTATATGTGTGCCCAAAACATTAAGCCCAAAGTGTTATTTCACTTTGTAGTAGTTATGAAACTGGGTAACAATGTATCTATTCTTATAACGTTTTATTTTCAAGTAGGTCACAAGGTAACTTTCTCTTACAATAATGTTTTAGGAGAGACGCTACAAAAAAGCATTCAGATTCGCTTGTTGGGTTTTTTGCAAAACATTAGTGCAGAATGCTTGAAAACTGCGAGTTCCTTTTTGGTCCTCTGCCTTTTGCTTTTATTTTAATAAAAATTTACATTTTGATTATACATAGAGAGGATTGAACTAATAAAAGAGGTAAGGCAGATAAATTGGATTTTATAACTTAGATTAATAAACATTGGCTTGTAGGAGATCAGAGTAAAACAAAGCCATGCTAATAATAAGTATGCACCTGTGATTTTGTGGTTCGTGGTAAATATTTTCACTTCAGTTTCATTCCAGAGTCACTTTGGCAGTTATGAGCTGGTGAGGATTTTTCATTTTTGAGAACTGCTTGTGGTTTTTGGTGTGTGTATGTGTGTATATATATATAAAGTTAGGATGGTGTTGAACAATAACATATCCTGAAATAAAATTGTGCACATGTATATTAAAATAAAACATACGAGATTCTTTTTTTTTTTAATGTCATTAGTTTGAAATTTAATTTTAGGAGTACCCAAATTGCACTTGAGCTGCAGCCACTTTGTCTGGATTGGAATAGGAGGATATTTACTGTCAGATTTTCTGGTGGAGCTTTTCTTTCCTGTTGTTACGTGAAAGACTTGCACAAGCAGGAGTGACAGATTGTAACTGTAGTTCATGTCATCAAACAAATGGAAGGAAATAGCTCAAGAGCTGTTGTTTTCAAATGTTTAAAGAAGTCTGTCCTGGTCTTGCAAGCCCTTGAAGGGATTTTGAACCTTACTCATCCTCTCAAATGTTGATGTAGACTTATGATGATAATACAGGTAACAAATTTCCCAATGACTAGATTATTCTTATCGAATCTTGGTTTGTATTTGCCCCCTCACAGAGTCTGTTCCTCATGTCTTTCTAGGACTGGCCTACTAAATTTGGCACAGAGAGTTTCAACTCTAAGACAGCCATTTTGCAACCTACATTTTCTCCTCTTTCTGCTAATATCAGTGAAATTGCTGTTCTGCATCTTCTTTTGAGATGGGTGCTGTGAGAATGTGTTGCTTCTTTGCAGAGGCCTCTAAAAGTTAAGTTGTCTTTAAATAAGCAGTTGTTCTCTGCTGACCTCTGTGCAGGTGGTGTCTTTTAAGCAGCTGCAATACTGTCATGGCTTGGGGAAAAATACTAACAGGCAGCCCTAGCACAGGGCACCTTCTGGGAGGTGTGGGTAGGGTACAGCACCGTGTGTTGTGGTTGAGAACTGTGTTACAGGAATTCACAATAAAATGTTGTATTTTTTTGACAAAGATATAGAAACAGGAAAATACTACCTTAACTATGTGTCACTGTAGTTAAAGGAATGGTTTCTGCTAATCCAGTTGTCAGCAGGGCCCAGACTTGGCTACGCTCCATTATCCTTTTTGTTGAGAAAGGAGGAAAGAGTAATTGGAAATTCTATGATCTCTGGTGTCGAGTCAAAGATCTTCCCAGGCAAGTGTCTCATTGAGAGCGATGTTGATATGAGTTGTCTGTTGTTATCAGAGAATTTAAAGCTTAAGAGTGATGTTTGCCTTAGAAAAAGAAATACTTCAGAAAGAGAAAACATAACTATTGAGACTTTGTGCACATAAATATAGTACTGGAGGATATATAAAAGAAAAACCTCGCTTTCATGTGGTCATACTTTGTGAAGATTTACTTTGAAGCTTTCAGATCAATTTTTGACTTTTTATTTTTCTTGCCATTTGATGAGTGTTTTTCTGTGTTTCTGGTTTTTGACAGCTCTTTGAGCACCATCTCTGATATCAATGGGAAACTGCATAGTTTTGTTGCAGGGCAACGGGGCCAACCTCCTTTTTGTATTTGTTCTCACACCATAATAGTGACATTTTATTAACTCATGAGCAGGACTTGAATTTTTAAAGTGATAAGGAACATCATCTGTGCTTTTATTTGTTTTACTTATATGTAAAACCATTGCATAGAGTAAGAGTGCATGCTGTATTCTAGCTGAGCTTCCTAAACTTTCTTAGACAAAAAAACCAAAATAAATCTATATAATAATATTAAGGATCCTGAATTTGTGAAAATAAGTCTGCTTGATCTGCTTTAGTTTTTAAATAAAGTATTCATTGACTGCAGACATGGAGGACATCAGGTCTGGATTGAATGAAATTAGGAAAGAGGAGGTATGGAGATGCCAGTGTAGTTGCTTAAAGATCTAAAAAACCATGATGCATAAACAACATGTGCCTGCCACAAGAATGCAGTTCCTTAAGGTAAAAAAGAGGACTCAGAGGGAGAGAACACAGATCTGTTGAAGGGCATTGCAAAGCAGGGGTCTTGTGGCAGGTGGAGAAATAAATAGATCATATTCAAGCAATGAAGATTGATCACGGACAAACACAGTTCTCTAGTGGAAGTATTGAAAGGCTGGAATAGTCACCCGTGGGACAATGGCTTGCCCATTTCCCCAGGTGTTTAAGAACAGGTTTGATTCCTTGTATTGTTCCCACCAGGTAGCTTAGTTATCATGCCCTGGGGCTGAGGGATGGACTGGCTGACCTTTGGAGGTTCCTTCCATCTCTCCTTTGGTTAACAGATCTCTAACTACACATTGGACACATTTTAATAGGATCATGCTGAAACCTATTCTCCAGCTCTGTAACCTGTTCATCAGTTCTATTTCAAGTGGAATTTGTTGTATCTGTAAGAAAGGCTGTGGTAGTTGTCAAGGAAAGGTTGTTTTTCAACAGGTTTGGGTTTTGTGGCAGTGCTTCTTTCATGTCATCCTCCAGGACATTTCTACAGTGAGTCCCTGTCATCCTTCTGTTTAAATATTCTTCTCTGCTGTAATGTTGCATCTAGGCCAGTTACAGAATTGTTATTCGGCTTGGAAAAATGATGGCGATTCGTGGAGTGCCTTGTGGGGGAAAGCATGTCCTGAGTGTGGATCAGAATGAGCAATTGTTCCACATGGCTGCATTCAAACTATTGATTTCAGTAACTACAGATTGACATTTGGTTCATATGTAGGTAGCCGTGTTCAACAGTAAGATTTGTAATTCCATTTAATTTCATTTTATATGTGAATATGTATCCCCTTAGGAAAAATTAATTGCTTAGAGGCACTAGCAGTAAAAGGAGAGATACTGTGGAACCTAGAGGTTGTGCATCTAATGGAATGATAAATGTGAGAAGAAGTCCTCTGTTTTTATAACGCCCCATTACCAGTCTGCCTGTCCATGAGCAGCAGAGTGAGGAAACTGGAGAACTGATTTCTTCACAAGGCATTATCAGTTATAGCTAATAAATTATTTTAAGAGCTAAAGAATACCCTAACGCTCACACAGCTTTGGCTTCGCATCTGTGTATAGTTTGCAGAGAAGGGAACTGCTATTTGGAATATTTTAAAATGCAAATTATTATATTCTCCAGGTAAATGATAACAAAAACATACTTCCTTTTATTCTGTTCAAGAGTATCTAGTGGTTTTTTGACTAATGCTTGAGAATTAGGCACATTATTAATAGTTACATAAGCAGTAGTTAGAAAAAGATGTGATTTTATACAGTATAATAAGCAGTTGTGATTTAATACAATTTATAAATATGTGTCAAGCTTACTGTGTGTCAGAAGTGCTGTTTGCTTGGGTGGGCTTTTGTTGACATTTAAGCCGCTGGTATATTTGGGTCAGTATGAGTGTGTTTCTTAAAATGAAAATACTAGGGTTTTTTAATTAAGTTTCATGCCACTAAAAAGACATTTCTTGTCTTATTAATATCACTAATGTCATGAATGTTCGCCTTGTCAGCATTTTAACACAGGTAGTCTTTGAAATTTCACTGTTGCATCTTCAGCTAATGATGAGATTCTGATGAAATTTTGTAGTCAGTTTCTTATCATGGCCCAGCATATTTCTTAACAAACAAACTGAAACACAGGATTTACTTGAAAAGCAGTATAGTGCTATTTTATATATATTTTCCCCACATATGCGACTTAAATATGTATGACAAAATAGCAGTTTTCAGAGAAAAACAGGGAGACATGGACCAGATGCTTATTATTCAGAAGACACGTTAAGAAGAGAAATCTAACTAGTGCAATCTTTTAAGTTGGTTGTAACTTTCTAGAGTGTGAGTTCTTAATTTGTTCTTTTTCTTTGGACTGGGGTTGACATTTCAGTCACTGCTGTAACATTTCTGTCCTGCTCATGTCAGGCGATGCACTCTGGCTCTAGATGGCAGTCACTGGTAGGCAAAGGGAAGAGTCGTTCTGAGATGGATACTGGGCTTGGTCCCTGCACTGATTGGCTTCTCCAGCTGAAATTTTTATGGTGTTGGACAGCAGTAAAAGTGTCACTTCTGCTTCTTTCCCTTCTGAACTGCAACAGAGATACTATGAAGAAAGGAAAAAAAAAGGGAAAGAAAGGACAGAAAATGTTGCAGTGAAATAGTCACAAAAAAGAGCTTTACTAACACTGACAGTATGGAAGCGATTTCTATCAGCACAACTCCTGTCCTAGATTAACAGACATAAATTTGTTTATAATGGAAGAAATACCAGTTTTTCACTAAATTCAGTTTCAAAGAGTAAAACAGATTGACCAAAGTGCAGTCAGGAGAGTGGAGAAATGCGTGATTGTAATTTCTTTTAATTGAGTGACGATTTCCCCACAGTCTTATGGGCAAGTGTTGAAGGAGAAGTAGTTCCCTTTTTTGCTTAAGACCTTGTGTCTTCCACCCTACCACCTGCCTTCCAATCCTCCCTTTGTAGTGTCCGTTCTTTCTCAATTTCCAAACTCTTTCCCATCATTATACAGGTAATTCCCTTCCTTCATATTTGTTAGCAGTCTGTCTCTTGATTCTCCACTCTGTCTCTTCTCCCAAAAGTAGGATGGGCTTTAAGGTTTTTCTTTCTCTCTCTTGGTATAGGTGCTGTTTGCGTCCCTAACTTCTCACTGCTAAACAGTTTGATAGAAAGTTGCTGTTGGAGAAGGCAGCAGCACTCAAGCAAATTAGCAACATTCTCACCCCTTGCTGTGTAGGGCTGATTGCACTTCATGAGATGAATGCTGCTTGATAAGAAAGCTACTGTTATCATAAAATCACACAGTTCAAACCCAGGATTAATCTATGCATTTTCTTGATCTCTGGTTCCAAATACAGTGTCAAACTACAGTCTTGTTTACCTATGTGCAAATCCCAGCAAACTCTTTGGAAAGAGCTGAAGTAATTCTGGATGTACATAGGTGTACTTACGATCATGTTTTGACCTTCAGTTTTAAAGATAAAGAAATTATTTACTATTATTTTGCATACTGTATTAGCTACCAGCTCTAGTAAAGGAACTGATCCTCTAAGTGCTTTGCAGATATTCTGCAGGATATTTCTGCACTAAAAAAAGAGTAACCAAAAACCAAAAGATGTTGATTTTTGATAATACAAGCCTAGAAACAAGCTTTTAATTTTTTAACATACTAGTTTTAACTGTGGAAAACTACAGATTTTTGAAAAGAACGGTGCTTTAGCTGCAGAAGAATAAAAAAAACCAAACCACCAAAAAAAACCCACCCAAAGATTTAATTAGGTCTATATTTCCACATGTTTATAATGAAAAAGACCATTAACATTTCCAGAGCCAAGTTTTACAGTTCAGTCAAGTGCATTTCCAGAGCCAGTTTGAGAAATGTGGACCATCATTTGTGAGGGAAGGGTTTCTGAGAGTTAGGAGTAATTTAGTACAGATTTCTGTGTAACGTTCATGTGCAAGAAATACAAGATAGAGATAATTCTGGTATTACGTCAAGATTATATATTAGGGTGACAGGTATCACAGTCCCTAACAGATCGCAGAGGACAGAGATAATGAAGAGTGATGGTTTGTGTTCTCAAGCCTGCCTTGGGCCTGGTATGTAAGTGAAGGCAAATCACTCCACCTTCCTCAATTCCTCGGTCCGTAAAAATGATGATAATGATGTGGATTATTTTTGTGTTTCATTTTGAGATCTTAAGGAAATACATGGAAATGAAGTGGTAGGAACACGAGAGGAAATATAAGGTAGTAAAACAAGCATCTGTATTACAGACAGCTTTGTTCTGGCAACTGATTATAAAATTATTGATTCTACTGTTGTTTCCTGTTGAGGGTGTCACTATGTACTTGTTCACAGGACTGTAGGGAAAAAAACTGCTATTTCTTACACCTGCCTATCTTTCAGCTTCTCATTCAGAATTTACAATAAGGTTATTCTACTTTTATTCTTGCCTATTACCACCCCCATGAGGGACAGTTAAAGCTGTAGTTGGTGGAGGATAAGGACAGCAAAAGTCTGTCTGTCTTTATTTTCTTTATCTCCTCCCTTTCTATCTCTCTGTCTCTCTTTGGCCGTTGAAAATGTAGGTCATATTGCATCACCATAAAATGGAACAGTCAGAAAGGTGTTTGAAAAATGCTGACATCCTTAGCCTGGGGTGCATGCCAGTGTCCTTTGTTTACATTGGGAATAGTGTTGTACCTGTGTAGGAACCAGCATCTCTGTTAAGGTTAGTGGTATGGTACCTGAATTATGAGTGAGATTTTAGGATGACTTTCATCTGCCTGCAGTAATTTAAAATTAGACAGATAAAATGCAGCCACTCAAAATAATGATATACACAAGGAGCTAATTTGAAAACCTTAATCTGCAATAACTGTGACAGTGTTGTTTGAATAATGTTACCTTTAACAGAGAAGCTCAGTAATAAATTTTGCAAATCATATTATTCATGTACTCTCAATTGCCTTGATTAGCTGTCCCTTTCTGTCTTGAAAAATATGTTTATATTATATGTTTGTATATTTTTCTTAGTTTTTTACTTCATTACTGTTTTACTTCATGCACCCTTTTAAATGATCCAGTCAGGATTTTTTTGATTTTAAAAATGGAAAATCCTTATGTGCAGTGTCTTACTGCTAGCTACAAAGCTTTCATTGTTTGTGTTTCTGATGTAATACAAGTTGTAACTGCTGTGAAATATTCCTGTGGCTTAAAATGCAGAACATATCTCTTTTTTCTCTACAGACATACATAAATACCATTTTTAAAGAAATGTATAAACATAATTTCAACTGTCCATATTTATCTTAGTTGCTGCAGTAAGATCATGTGTTTTATGGATTGAACTTTCAAATAAATAGTGGCATAAATCAGACTGCAAGATGTAGGTGTTTTGAAATATAAGACAAAATACTTGCATATAGAAAATCTTGCATTATTTCTGAAACAAGGTATGTTTTTGACCTTTCTGTTCAATGTTTTGTGTGGTTTTACTTAAATTGTTGAAGCGGAATACGCAAAGGGTTCTTATGACTTTGTTAATCTTACTGCTGAGGAAGACTTCTAAGTTAAGAGAGAAATTGTTGGAAGATAAAATCAGTGATGACATGATTTGTTGAGGAAGATGATGAAAGGTGGTCTTTGCCTGTTGTCATTAGACAAAAGAAGATTACGGTAGTCAAAGTTAAGACCCATCAAGTGCACTTTGCTGTGCATAATTATTTTGCAATTTTTATCAATTCGCAATTTTTATCAGTTATCCAAAAGGTGTTATTGCCTCTCCATTGATTAAGGTATTAGTTATGTAGTAACTAAAATATTAGTTATTAAAGTTTGAGCCTTCTCATTATTAATTAAGTTACCAATGCATATTTGAAATAGTTTCAGAATAACTTTTATCATTATTATATTTTACACCAAATGTTCTGTTGCATTTGTGTTTGCACAAATAATAGGAAATATTTAGATAATTCTGAGACAGACTTCCTATTGGTGTTAGGAATATAGGAAATACATGAAATCTTGAGAAGCTGTAATTTTGTAATTGGTGTTTGCAGAAGTTTGGTATTTAATCTCTGAAGCATGGAGCTGGTAGTTATTTTTCAGTCTGTGAAGATGTGAAGGATTGTGTCTCCTGGAGAGACTAGCAGGGCCAATTATGCAATTGGTGGTTCTGATACCATCTTTGACCCCCTGAGATTCTGTAGTTGGTGGGTTCAGAGTCAGTCTCTGGCACAGCTAGGATTAGCCTGGAAACTGCTGGGATTTACCCTTGAGCTGCCAGCTGGCCATAACAGCAGCCCCTGGCCTGCTCCTGCCTGGCTCCTGCTCCCTCCACACACCCCTCCTGCTCCTGCCTCTCCAAGGGGCAGAATGAGACCTCAAGAGGTTATCCCCAGACTTATAAAATGCCTAAATTAAGCCCAGTACTGCGTATGACTATACCCTACATGTCCACATCCTTGTTTATATAAATATAACCTTTGTATTTTATCTTAAATTTGAGTATTTAGTAGATAACATAGGTGAAAGAGCGTTCCAAAATTTAGGCACATTCTTTGGTGCATATTTCTGGCACCTGAAAAGAAACAGTTAAAGGACCTTGATAGCTGAGGCATTAGTTTTGATGCTTTCAAAAGTTAGGGATGCTCTATCACATACATTTCCATTTTCTTTATTTAATGAGTTGATTTGCAATTACAATTTTCATGTAAATGTGTTTCCCCTTAAATGGATAATGTGCATTCGTAATTGTAACTCTGCCTATATTATATGTAATCTGTGTAGATACAGTTTTGACTGGGGTATAGCTTTTGCTCTTCCAGGCTGTGGTTTTTTGTCTTGCATATCAGTAATTCTTCAAAGTATTAAATAGCAATTTCATCCAAGTTTCTTTGATAGTCAGGCAATGAGAGTGACATAATGCTTCACTGGTTTGGAAATGCAGGGCTTTTTCCATTTTCCTGGCTTGTTGCTTTGGCTATTTTTGTCATTTTCCACCTTTCAACTAGCTCTCCCTTTTCCAGGGTGCCAAGGAAAGAGCTCCACCTGGCTTGTTCTCAATCATCCCATGACTTCCTTGCATTACTCTCTGCTGACAGTTGTGGTTGTAATTGACTTGCTGTAAATTCTCAACTAGAATCATTCCTGTTCTCTGCTACCCATTATCCAGAGAAAGAGCTCTCTTTAAAGGGTCATTAAGGTGTCAATTTATTCTTTTGAAACTTATTCTTTTAACTTCTTTCAAACTCAACTGCAGGTGTAATCCCTACAGCAAAACTCACAGGTGGTGACATAGTATGCTCTGATCTTTTATATACAGGAATAAAATTGATCTTTTATATACAGGAATAAAATTTTTGCTGATCCTTCCTTCACTCTTGTCTTGTCTGTTTCTTTACTACCCTATTTCTAGATTTGTAAGTCTTTTGAGATGTCTTCTGCTTTATAGTTTTTGTTTTCATTTTTGCATGAAGTAACAGAATTTGCCTTTTATGAAAAAGTAACATTTACATCAGGATAAAAGAAAGAGTGTTTTGCATGCAGAGCTCTCATATCCCCTAAAGAAATTGGGGTAGAGATGGAGGAGTGAGTTACTTCCGCAGCAGGTAGGTTATATGCTCGAAGGGCTTGGGACTTTGAGGCTAAACATTGAATGATTTTCTGGGAAGGGGATGATCCATATCAGTTCGGAGTCTCCTGTCCTAAACTAACAAAGGACAAAAAGGATTTTTAATAAACTCTGTGTTGCATTTTCCTAGTTAGCTGCAGCAGGAGTTGAAGAGAAAATTTTATACTGTAGTATTCAGTGAGATTTGTATGTGTAACAAGGAAATACAGCGTTTTCTGAGACTTCTACTAGTGCAGAAATTTGCTAAGGATCACTTCTATTAAGCATAGAGCAAAACAGTGCCTGCAGAGGAGAGAAAAAAATAACACTGGACTTGCTCTCAAGTCTTGTCCGTTGAAAACAATAAAAAATTGGATTTTATGCAGCAACTAGAATATCATTGTGAGGATGTTCTTGTTAGGATCAGTTATGTCACTGAGCAGAGTAAATCTTAGAAATAGTAAATATCTCTCTAGAGGATCTTAGTCAAGATAGTGTTAGCTGCTAAGCTACAGTTTGAAGGAAAAGATGAAAAAAGGGTTTATCCTCAGTGCATAAAAAGACTTTAAAGACATAAACTTAGTTGGCAGATATCTTCACAGAGGAGCAGCCAGAAGCCAGGAAAAGCTTTATTCTGCACCTTCCACGGGAGCAGAGCCCTACAGACTGGGAGCCAGCATGGATGCCCTCTTGGACTGCATTCCTCTTGTCTGGACATTAGTCCTTTGAGGGGAAAAAAAAATTTTTTTCTGAAGTGTCATCCAGTCCCAGTGCTAGGTTGGCTTATTTATATGTATCTTCATGGCTTTTTAGTGATGAAAAAAAAAATCACCAGTTAATTTCAAAGCACTTGTAAAAATAAATTAATTGATCTTAAATATAACCTGTGCACGAAAATAGTTGAACTTTTTGCTAAGTTTTAACAGGGCTTTGGTTTAGCTTTAACCAGTTAGGCATTGATTTATGCTAAACCAAAGCAAACTCGGCTTAAGTTTAGTTTATATAAACCAGTTTATAAGTATTGAATGAAAGGATCTTAAAAACCTGAGCTTGAGATGATAAAGGTCCCGTTTGTAGGAAGGTCTCAATCTGTACATGTCTCTAAATTCTTCATCAGTGGTACAGTGATAGCCCCTGATGCTGATTACTTGAAGGATTGTTTTTAGCTCTCCACGTGCTGTGGCATGGTGGTAAAGCTGTCAGTGGCTGCATCCTGCAAGCCCTTGTTCTTGGAGTTGTGCTGTATTTTAGAAAAATCCTGTGCAGAAAATCCAGCACTGTTGTGTTTCCAGCTTGTGATACAGACACAACCGTCTGCTTGGGAATCTGGTCAGTAAGAGTCGATGCAAGTGCAGTAACTGGGCTGAAGATTGAGGTTTCATCCAATGCATACCTTTCTGGTAATGTCAGACTGCCATTTAGAGAGCTGCTCTGTACAGAAGACACCATAACAGCTCCCTGCTTACCTTTCAATTTGAAATGCATTGCACAAACTGTGTTTGTAAAATTGATAAAATGCTTCGTATTAGTTTTTAAACAGATACATTTATCACTGGGAAAGTTAAGGTTTCAAATGCCTTAGTGCTGTACTCTTTTTCTTTCAGAATTAATCAGGTACAAGTTAGGAAGAGCTTCCAAAATCTGAACAGATGAAGATCAATTGATAAATCAACCCAGCGATTCACCATATTTTCAAGGTACTGTGACATGCTTAACCAAATATTTTCCTCAAGCAAAAGATTCTCATGCTTTAGATGTGAGAAGAGTAGAGAACAGGATATTAGCAGAGTTGCAAAGCAAGTCTGAAGTGTTACCAGATGCAGTGGGGAGACTTTTTTAAAATGCAGATGTTTAATGTATATTTCAGTGGGAAATAGTGACCTTACAGTCAACCTAAAAGGAGTTCAACTTGGCATGCAACTGCCAAACTTAAAAAGATGAAACTAATCTGGATTATATCTTTCAATCAATTAGGTGAAGTGATTTGGAAAAGTAAATTGTGGCAGACAGGGAATATAGTAGAATTAGTATTTTAAATTTATTATTTTTTTATATTTTAGAACAAGTAATCTTCATTTTCTGAATAATTATCTTTTCTGTTTCCATTATATGTTAAAGCATTAGAAGGCTGTTAGGCTCTGGCATATGCCATAGCCTACCGGCTGCATCAGTCCTATTATCTTACAAGTTCAGAAAGTAGAATTGTAATCTGAGATAAGACTGTACAGTTGCCTAACACAGTGGGTTTATTCTGCATGACTAGTGTTCATTGCAGAATGATAATGAATTGAAATTTTGTCTGAAGGGCTGCTGGTGCAGATTATTTTATCAGGTACTGCTAATTCATTGAAAGATTATCTGTTTCTTTCTCTGTTTCCCTTACATTTATCTCTACTTTTTATCATCACGTGCATTTCACCATTTTGTATATTTTTGCTTAACGCCATGAAAAAAAAGACTTCACTCTTAGGCACAGACATGAAGAATCCAGACTATTACAGTCCGGCCAGTATTTGCTGGGCAAATCATCTTATAATATATTTTAAAATAGATTGCAGCAGAAAGGGCCATTACAGTTAGCATGGATCTGGCCTGCAGAGCTTATTTAAGTGGCAGAGTTAACCTGGGCTCAAGAACTGTGAGCAATGTTTGTTACAGTCTGGATCTTGCAATATGTAACATTGGAAGCTGTAATACCTGAAGTTTTTATAGCAAAATGCTTCCCTGGATTTTCCAGCAACATGAGAGGTGCCTGTCTTAGTGAACCCAGAGTGTCTGGGGTTGCAAAAACTGGCTTTGTTCTTTCTCCTTCCTTGCTCCTTATCACTGAATAGGGCCACAACATCTATCAGGCTTTCATATAATCCTAGGAAAGTCTAGATTGGAACAATCCTCTGGACATCATCTGTTCCAACCTTCTGTTTAAGGCAGGTTATCTGAGGCCTGGTCAAGCTAAGGGTTAAATATTTTCGGCAAGAGAAAGTTCACAATTTCTCTGGCATCCTGTTCCAATATTTAATTGTCCTCACAGTAAATATTTTGTGTTGCATCTAGACAAAACTTCTGAAGCAACTTGTGCCTGTTGCCTCTTGCCCTGTCATCTTGTTCCTTGTGAAGAGAGTTACCTCCATCTTTTCTATACGTATCTGTTACTTGGAAGACTGTGATTACATCTCACCTGAATCTTCTCTTCTTTAGGCTGAACGAACCCAATTCCTTCTCATTTTTTCACAAAGTTTTCCAACCTTCTAATCACTTTGTTGGCTCTCTGATGGACCCTGTCCAGTTTTTTTTCAAGTGTCTCTTGAAATGGCTCAATCTTCCAGCCTGTCACAATCTCTGTACATAAGGACATTTTTGGTGGATCTATTTGATTTCCAAGTTCTTGTGTCACCTGCAAGCTTGATGATGTATTTATTCCAATCTTCCAGATAATACTAGAAGATATCAAATAGGATTGAGCCCAGTATTGATCCCCAGGGAGCTCTGTTTGTGACTGATTGCTATTTCATTCTGAGCCATTCCCACCCTTTGAGCATAGCAGCTTAGCTGGTTTGCCAGCAATCTCGTGCTCCCCATCTGTGACCTTTCAAACTAACTCTCTTAGCACCCTCACGTGCATCCTGTCAAGCCCCACAGACCTGTCCATGTCTGATTTGTGTAATATTTTGTTGTTAACTTAATAAGCGTGTGGTCAGAGCAGGTAGCATCACCAAAGCATCAGCAGGCAGCAGTCAAACATGAGAAGAAAGTTTGAATTTATATTTCCTTGTGCCAGGGTTCCTGGGATCCTTGGTTTGATGTTAAAAGCACATCAGACACCTGAGGGTATGGGGCCTTAGCAGCTTCCCATCATAGGTAGGGTGGCTGTGGCCTCAAGGAACTTGAGTCCTGTGAGCTGTGCTTGGACCCAGAGTCTTAAACTGGCAAGAAAACAGGCAGGATTATGAAACCTTGCATGGTAGTTAGGTTCCAGCAGAAGATCAGTACTACCAAATTGTCCCCATCAAGTGCTTTGGTTTCAATAAATGGAAACCCAGCACTAATGTTTTGTTACAATTGGCCTGAATAGCTGTGTACTTGAATAATTCTAAGCTGTAATATCGTAGTCTCTGTGTATAAATGAGAATCTAAAAGGTCATACCTGTTTATGATTCCTCTGATTAAAATTATTCATCTGCACAGTTAGGTTACTGAAATTGTTTTAACATTTCCAAATTCAAAAGGTGATTTCAATACCTTATGTAAAATTAGTAAACATTAGTTTGATTTCCAGATCATTAACTGGATGTATTTTGTGTAGTTTTGCCTATTTACCTTTAACACTTCGAAACTTTGTATCACTACAGAGTGTTTTCTCTGTAAATTTCCCTCAAGAATTGACAGTATGTGGTGACATTAAGCAGGGCAAAGATCTGTGCTCCTCTATTAATTACTCTGCTTTAGATCACTGTGTCATGAATTCTTGCAGACATATTTGAAAGTTAACTAAGGAAGGAAGTGGTTGTAGTCTTTTGCTAGATTCTTAATGCATGGCAATGACATTGTCATATAATTTGGGTGTAAAAGTGTTATTGTGATGTTTGGATAAACATGTAGGAGCATCTGTTGCATTCTCATCCTAATGCAGAATTCTTTGCAGATTTACTTATTAGCCTGCATTCCCCAATTCTTCCTTCTCAGCAAAGGATACCTTAAGTTAGTCTTCTAATCTTGACGGTATTGTTCTTTCCCCTGGTACGGGTGGTTTATAGTAGGTATGCACAATAATTTATATTCCAGCATTTAAAGTAGCTGTGTTCCAGCGCTTCTGAGCATCTCCAGTTTCACCTTTGAAGTGTTACTCATAAATAAAATTATACACATCAACCTGTTCCCAGAATCTGTGGGAAAAAGGATAATAGACTGGCATGATTTCTTATATAATTTTTTATTGTGTGCTGCTTATGATTAGTATTATTTTGCAGCATCACAATCCTGTGTATAGTTATAAAGGGAGAAATTGCTTGATTTCCTGGATGTCAGAGTGAACTACAGGTTACCATAATGTGTTTTTCTTAGTGTATTAATATTTTTCCATAATGGGGCTTAAATTAAATGGTCTGTTTGTTATGGCTGGGTAGTTCTGTCTTCATCTGGATATTCTGATTTATGAGAACTTTTTATCTCTTGCTTCCATACTTGTCCAGTTATAGTCTTACACTTCTCATACTGGATATAGATTTTAAAATGCACAGAATGTGCTCCCCGTTCCAGTGCTGTCAGCAGGAGGTGATGGGAGATTCAGGACTTCAGCATCTCAGCTACTTGAGTTGTCACTTCATCCTGAATCCCATCTACCAGCAAGTCTTCAGTAATAATATTTGTTCTTAATTTTTAAGCCCTTCTTGGTCATTTATACCTTTTGGCTAGAATTAACTTGCTTGATTTCATTTAGTGCCATAATGCTCCTCAGAGCTTTTCCTTAACAGACTTTTCGTGAATTCACTATTTTCCTTTCTTCTGAGTACTGATGAAGTGACACCCCCGTGGATTCTCCCTGTCTCTCCCTTTGCACTTCAACTCTCACATCCTTTCACTTCCATTGTGGAAAATCATTGGTGAATCGTATCATTGTACTTCTGCTCTTAAAAGAGTTTGGCTGCAGATTCATCCTTCCCTTTTCATTCCAGTTAAGAGTTGTCATATCTCAGGTTCTATACAGAGGCTGTCATACAGGTTCTAACTGAACAGCTGAAGTAGGTGTTCCCCTGTTTGAACGGCTTTCCCGGACCACCTGGCAAAAGAATGAAACCTGCTGGTACAGGTGAAAAAATGCCTGCAGTGTCATGCCACGAAATAACCATCCGCTGCAGTTTTCAGCAGTTGCATGCTGTTTGTAGGTATACATTTAATCATTGTGTTGCCAGCCATGTTTAATATATTTTTAAATCTACTTAGTGAGCTTTAAAACTGTGAGTTTTCCTTTTCTGTATGTTCTGTTTCCTATTTTTGTCTCCTTTCTTTGCTTTTGCAGGCTGTGTTACATGTTTTGTTTGTTTATTCTTTCTTCACATCATTATTTGACTGTTTTCTCTATATCATCCACTGTTTTCTGCTGTTTTCCTGCCTCATATTTTTCCTTCTCTACTTTCTCTTTGAGCTTAACTCCTCCATGTATTTTCTCTCTGTTCTCTGAATATTTGTTCTCATTCACAGGTATGAGCAGTTCATGGTTTTTCACACATTGTCTCAGTCCCAATGCTACTGTTTGGGCTATTTTGCTTCCTCAGATAAGTCCTTAGAACCAGTGGTATTTCCAAGCTCGCTTTTGTTCTGTTAAAGAGAAGCATTGGCTTCTAGGCAGTTTTCCACACTCCAGTGTTCTCCCCACTCCTGGCCAGATTCACCCCACTTAATTCTGGATGTCTAATGCAGGTGTCTAATTTATGTGTGTGGTCATCCATGGCTACCTCTGTGGTCAGTGGGAAGAGAAGGGCTTCTTCAAATAGTGTTTTGCACCAGGAGGGACCAAACTGATCCCAAAACTATCCCTTCCTCTCTGCTGACCACCAAGGAGCTTTGGGTGACTGCACTTCTAATTGGATGTCTCAGATTTGTAAGAGTCACATCTGTTAAAGTCTACATCTTGTACATGTGTTTTCAATTCTGATCTCCTTCTAACATGATGGATTTTCAGGGGTTTCTCTATTTTTGCCTAAAATAATCAATGCATCCATGTACAGCATTATGGAAACGAAGTGAGAAAATTGAACTAGTGTTCTTTAATAGAACCCAAACAACATATTCAGCCTAATGACTTTGTGGGAAAAGAAAGTTCTTGCCACTTCCAGTCCTTGTAAAATTAGTTTTTCATCTGCCCCTATTCCTGCTGTCTGACTAATCGGTCTTGTGCACTGAACTGATGAACTGATCCTTTTGCTGCCACTTCCCTCCCTCTATTGGAACACTGATGTACTCACAGCACAGTGAGAAAATAGTTCAGTAGCGGAAGGTTTACTAAAGGACAGGCTGAGGCCCAGACTGCAGAATTAGATCTTGAGTGGGAATATAGAGGGAAAGAAGAAAAGCTGTGAAAGAGGGAGGGAAAAAAATGCAACAGCCAGATAGAAAGAGCAGAGAAGAGCCATAAAGGGGAGAATCAAAGCTGTATGAACAGTGGTGTGTGCTTTTACATGTGTGGCTGGCACTTCTGAAGCAAGAGGCACTTCTGAGTAACTTGAGGAGTGTCAACTTCAGAAACTAAGAAGCTGATAATCTATTGGCTTGTTAATGTAGTTAGTTAATTGATGTAATTTTGCCAATTTTTGCATAATTTGACATAAACAGTTGGTAATGTTTAAAGAAAAGAATCATGTGATGTGTGAACGTTAAATTGATCTGCCATGGTTGACTCTGTCACTGTTAAAGGGTAGGTGATGGTGTTCTATGGCTCTGTTTAGTCACTTGTCACTATATTTGCTTTATGTTTTATGTAAAGTAAATAATAGAAAAACCCTTTATGAATTTGATGGACACTTGGACATATCAAGGTTTATTTTTTAAACTGCAGCTGAGGCAGCTTTCTGACAGCTTACTCTGGGACGAAGGAGAGCTGCATGAATGAAGTTTGCAATAGAAATGAGAATATTTGACACAGAGAATATAGATCTGTCTGTAACTTGCTTTGTGCTATGGCTGGTGTCTGAATTCAGCTATGGATGCTATCTTAGACTCCATTTGTGAAGCACTGTTGAAGAACTAAACTTGAAAGAAATCCAGCATAGGTTTTTTTTTCTATCTGGCTTCTACACCACAAAAAAAGCTGATGTTCTGTTCAGAAATTGTTCAGCACCTGATTTTCCTTCCAGTGATGTTCTTAGCTTTAATTTTAAGTAGTTTTCTGTATTATAAAGTATGCTATTTGATAATTAATCAAACAATAATGCCCTCCATTCATCTTTAGACTCTGGTTCCATGAGCACCTTTATTCATGGTCAGACTAAGATGAAGAGTTTTGGGAAGTTACAGACAGGGCAGTGAAGAGCCAGTATAACTGTCTGAAACATCAGGGCCCAGCTCAGGAGGCTGATGGCCTTTGATAATTAATCCTTCTACTGCAAATGTCTGCAGTAGAAGCTGGTGTTGCTTTCTTTACCTAAATGTTATGGTATTGGCCTTTCATGAAGGAGTTAAGTTAGACTTGCAGTGATCAGGGGGAGAGAAAAATCATGCTAGCTATTCTGTATTAGATCTGCAGTTTTACGAGATACGTTCTGAGTGTGACATAAATTATCAGTAGGGCGGAACACTGAAACTATTCTTATAATTACAGCCTATCCTATCCCATATGACTATGGTGTGATGAGCTTGAATTTATAGATCTTTTATATGCATTAATTTGGAAAGAAACATCTCTAGCTTGTATAGTCCTACACTTCAAATGAAAACAGAAAACGAAAATTAGCTAAGTCTGCCTGTATATGCACCTCTGCAGGTTAAACAAATTCATTTACAGTTCTGATTTCTGGTGTGTGGTTTTGCAAATACATGTATGAGATCTGTGAGCAGTTCCACTGACAGTGCCAGTCCTATGCTCTCGAGTATCTGTAGAGGAGGCAGCACATCAGGTTTATATATTTAGCTGTTCTTCGAGGATGTTACTGACAGTGGCATCAAGCATAGCCAAAAATCGTTGCAGATCATGGCCTGACAGTTTAATTTGACATTGGTACTTGAACACTTTAGTGAAGAGAAAACCCTGTAATAAATGAATTCTAAACCCAGATTTTTTTATCAAAGAACTTGATTTTGCAAAACTTAGACTTTGTTACTAAGAGTTACCAGGTACGACAGCATCCTTTGATCCTTGCTTTTAACACGGCTCTACGTCATCACAAAGTTTAGGCAAGGAAAAAAAACAAAGCTGTTTAAAACAGGAATGTGGAATACCAGTGCCAAGACCTTCTCCCTGGGTGACAGGTTACGGGTATAACGAGGGCAGCAGCGCGCAGGAAACTCGCTCGGTGTCCCCGCCTGTGGCCGGGCGAGGAAGGGAGGGGAAGGGAAGGGATGGAAGACAGGGAGCGGGGGGGACGGGGACGCGCCCGCCCGGAGCGAGTTTCCTGCTCGCCACTGCCTTTAAGGAGGCGCCGGGTTTAAGGTAGACCGGCGATGAGGGCGGGGCGCGCCCGCCCGGCTCCGCCCGCCGCGTCGCTCTCCGGTCCGTCCCCCTCGCCGGGGCAGCGGGTGCCAGGCGGGGTTGTGATGCGGCCGTTGTTTTTGTAGGGTCGCGGGGCCGCGGTGCGGAGGGAGCGAGGCGGCCCATGGAGCTGGGGTACGCCTGGCAGGCGACGTAGCCCTGTCCGCCCCCGCTCCTTTCCGCCGCTTTGTTAGCGCGAACACAAGCGCGCCTCACCTACACGGTGAAGAGGAAGGCAGTGCTCCCCGCAAAATAATGGGCACCCGGGCGCTGCCCCCCGGGCCGCCGCAGAGGTGAGTCGGCGCCGCCGCAGGGCCGCAGGTTCCCCGCGGGAAGGAAGCAGAGCGAGCGGGCGGTCTGACAGCGCCGCGGCGCTGCCTTAAGAGCGCGGCGCCACCTTAAGCGGCCGCTGACTTTTCTCGTTACATTGTAGCAGCGGAAAGAATGTCGGCGCGGGCCGCGGGTGACGTCAGGAGGGAGCAGCGCGGCGCGGCCGCCAGGCAGCGGCAGCGGCGGCCCCGCCACGGCGAGGGAGGAGGCGGAGGAGGCGGGAGCGGCGCCGGCCCCGCCGCCACCGCAGCGGCAATGGCGGCCGTCGGGGAGCGCAGGTCCCTGCCCAGCCCCGAGGCGATGCTGGGGCAGCCCTGGAGCCACTGGGTCGATGCTGCTAAACTTCACGGGAACGACGGTGAGTGGCCGCCTCTCCCCCGCCCCCCTCCTCCCCAGCGCACCCCGCGGGGCTGCGGGTGCCCCGGGCGCGGCCCCGGGACGGCATGGCGGGGTGCCGGGCCCGGCGAGGAGGTTGGGTCCGTTCCCACCCTCAGCATTCGCGGCCGAGTTCGTTGTCCGGTGCGCGCCCCCGGCCGGGCTCGGGAGCGGCGCGGAGCGGGCAGCGCCTGCCCCAGTTCCTGTAATCCGGGACATGGTGCGAGGAGGTCGGAGCCGGTCCCCGGAGCCCAGCACCTCCTGCCCTCGATTCAGCCGCGGCGTGGGGCGGGGAGCTCCCGCCGCAGGTGAGGCATCCCCGTCGCTGACAGTCCCTCTGTTCCTGTGTTTACTGTCGTGTCCCCGTGTGCGCCCACGGGGGAATGGGCTACAGGTCACGAGCGGGGGGTCAGCCCTACACTCTGGCTTTTCTGTGGATTGAGATCTTGTGGCTTTTTGGTTTTAGGAACAGCATTAGAAGAAAGTTTCAAGGAATACGGAAGAAACCGAGAAGCAATGCGACTTTGCCGAGAAGGTGAGTGCGATTCATTCTTGAAGAAAAGTGCACAGAGAAGTTTTCTTGCTCATAAGTACTTAGGACAGGATCAGGCAAGGGAAAGAGAAATTATCAGTGTTTCTTGTCGGTTTGGATTTAGGACTGGTGGCCTGTCAGTGACTGGTGTTATTAGCATTATTATTAAATTAATACATATTCTGAAAACTGTGAGCTAGGTCATAGACTGTCTATATTGTGTTTCTATATGGCTTTTTTTTTTTCTTTAGACTATAAATTGTTCTAAGGAAGCTCTATGATCAACACTGGTAATACCTGCTCTTGAGTTACAATATTTTTTGGTTTTGGTATAATCCATGTCAGTATTTTGATACTGATCCCTTCCTGTGTCATGTCAATGTGTTATGTTTATTGCTTGGTACTCTGCTAAATGAGAGTGACCTTTCACCTGTGATTAGCAAAAGCCCATTGCAGCCTAGTTTGTTGCAAGAGTAACAATGCTACGTGAAGTTGTAAGCAGATGATGAATGAAGGCTATAGATTATTATTTACTTTCTAACAGGTATTGGAAAAAAGGAAGCGATGAGTCTGATTTGTGATGTTAATTTTTGTTTGTTTGTTTTTCTAGTTTAATAATTGTTTTATAACAGAGAAAGTTTTAGAACCTTTCTTAATATTGTTGGTTCTTGGTTCCCTCCGACTGCCTGAGACATGTGCCAGAGAATAGGCCCAGCTGTTTTAAATACTGGAGCAGTTAGACCCAGGTCATTTATTTGATACTGTTAGAAGTTGAAGACTGAGTTTGTAAACATGGTTTACAATCACAGGAGGCAGAACTTGCCATCTACCTTAGGAGATGATCTGATTCAGTACTTACCAACTTATGAGCTGCAAACAGTGAATGAAACCTAAAGCAATGTGTCACGGGCTAGTAGGATTGGGAGGCAGTGATCCATATTGAGTCTGAATAAAAATGGCTGTTTTTTGTAGAATTCCTAATGTTGCTAAAATTTGGAAAATACAGTTTCTAGGATCAGAGTTGGTGGTCAGTGGCATGGAAGAAAGATGCAATAGGCAGCTGTGCTGCAGCATTCAGATTCACTTCTGTTGTTTTGCTGTCTTCTTAAGAGTATCTGTAAGTTCTTAGGCACTTGAAAAATCACTGTTACTTCATTGCCAATCCAAGACATAATAGTTGTACTGGATATGTAATTCATTTTTCTGAATAGGCAAATCATTCAAGTGCTAAAACAGCATTTACAATAATAAACATACACATTATCCTAGTAAAGATTTTACCAATAAGGATTTTCAAACATTTGCTCTTATTTCTACCTCTTAACATGCAAGCATCTAAGGTTTCCAGATTCTAAAGATTAGCTGGCAGGGTAAAAAATAATCTATCCTATTTTTTTTCCCTCTGGAGAGAGATCATGAAACTGTTTTTGCACAGGCTGATCACTGAGACACAGCTTTTCTGCACTGACTCCGACCATGTGAATGATTTCTAGGGTTATTAGTTGAAAGAAGTTCATAATATACTTTGAGAATTAAAAGTGAAACTTAGTAGTCTTGTCAGGCTTCCAGAAGTCTATTTATTTTGGTTGCTTTATGACATATGAATGAGACACTGACTTGGCGTATACCTGTAGCTGGTCTGTAGGGAGCTTGGCCTGCTGCAAAATAGAGCTACAGTAGTATTAATTAAGTTTAAATTAACTTAAGGAACTAGGGGAGCAGCAAACATGCCAGCATATGTATGTGTTGTGTTATCAAATAAAACTTTGAAAATACTGTAACTGATTCCTTTTCCCAGGAAGAATTTTGCATTCAAAATTGAGGAACAAACATTTATTAAATAATTGGACTGTCTAAACCTTGGTTCTTAACAGAGAAAGGTGAACCAAAAGTATAAACTTTGTTAAATCCACTTTAACTTCAAATCTTTTGTCGTGGTACCCCACAGTATTCTAAATACAAGTAATAACAGAGCTCCTTGTGTAAGAAAGGTATTTCTCTATAGACTGGGGTTTGACTCTGAGGCCAAACTTCACTAAAGGATTTCAAGGTTATTTAGGCTAATTTAACCTTGCATTGCAACTCTTCCAGTTTGCATAAAAGAATTAAATATTCATGGCCTGGAGAGGGAGCAAAGGAAGGAACATGACTTTACAGCCCACATATTAGAATTGGGTTCAAAACCGAGAACGACTGTCTTTATTTAACACTTGTCAGGCTCCCACTGGCCTGTGTCCCCACTGGGGTATGGGTGGTAGTCGTTGCTTTTCCCACTTGCTGTTTCTCTGTGTCTCCTGGTGGGAATGGCCGCATCCTCAGTGTGCGTCGTGGCGAGAGGTGGATTTCAGCCTCACAGGCAGTTGAGTCTGAGTCTCCTGAATGAAGAGTGAGTGTTCCCCTTGTTGTAACGCTGTATTAAAAAAGGGGCTTAACATTGCCAGCTTCTCCTTTTGTTAAGCTTTAAAGGAAAAAAATTATGCGTGTTATTTCTTTTAAAGGAATAAAGGAGGATGTAACTGTGTAATTCCAGGGCAACATTTGCAAGCAGTGGAGAGAAGGCAGGATTTCAGGCACACCTTTGTCAGTGGCACCTTCTATTTGCTGATCAGGCAGCTCCTCTCTCAGCATTTTAGTGGTTGTGAAGCCTGATGAGTCCTTAATACCTGTCAGTGATGCTAGTTCCATGCGTGGATCAAGAAACTAAAATTAGTTCATAGTCTCAAACCTGGTTTTTTTCTGTATCTTACCCTTCTTGTCATAACCAAGCTCATATTGAAGCAAGAACTAGAGTTTGAATTTGGGCTTCCGAAACTCCCAGTGTTTGTGTCTCATACTTCCCTGTTTCTTTTTCACTTACATGCTTTCTGTTCTACTAATACGTAATATTAAATCATTCCTTCTGGGATCCTCACAGACCTTCATCAAAGTGAGAAACTCGCTGGATACTTTCCTACACGTTGCTTTTTGAGACAGTAACAGTCCACACTGAGCTTTGATGTAGAAATCAGAGCTGCAGGAATAAGGTATGGGCCCAATGGGCTTGACTCACTCTTGGTATGGAAAATCCCCAGGAGATGGAAATGAGAGAGGGATGCCCAGTGGGATGGGAAGATTTTATTTTAAAGTTAGCCTTAAAATTTACTTTGTACACTGAAACCTTCTTGTGCTGAGCACTCCTATCAAGGTAAGAACATGTTAGAAGCAATTGTGCTTATTAGTTATTTTCATGTGCAATTGACGTGACAAAATCTTTTGGCTCATGCAGTCACTTAATTACTTACTGCTTTGTGAACCAGCTAAAGGTGTGAATCCCTTGCCGCTCACTTGTGCCCTGATGAAGCAAGGATAGCATGTTGCATGTTGTATATGCAGATGAATTCCAAAACAGCAAGGCAGAAAATCTCATCCTCTTCAAGCATTTTTCCTATATTTTAAACTGAAACTTTGCTGAAGTGCATCTTCCAGACTTGTGTGATAGCGGGAGTGAGTGCCATTGGATGCAGCCAAAATGTTTTCACACACTCAGTTCATCTTGGAGGTGCGGTAGATCTTAAAAGGAAGTTGATGTGTCTGTAGTACATGACACTGATTTGAAAAAAATTGATTCTTCATATCAAACCTCATAATCAGTGCTTGAAACAGTTTTTCAGGAGATCCTTGCTAACTCGTGCTGAGTTTAGTTTGCTTTTTAAAATTTTTCTAGCCCACTGTTACGAAGAGGATCTCTAAATAGAACTGTGTGTGTGAGTGTAGAGTTCATGCATGGTAACTTTGACAGTCTTCAACTGAGGCAACTGTTACTTCTTGCAAAATTTAACAAGTTGACTCATTTTGCTCTGTGGAAGAGTAGAGAAGCTGTGGATAGAAACAGGGAGGACCAAAGTTGTTTATTGTGGCTGGGGGCCTAACCCGCTCCTACCACCCGAGAAACTCTGACTGTCCCCAGAGTAAATTTTCAGTTGCTACCAGTTATCATGTACGTTTCTTTAAGTAAAAACATGGAAAAAAAATCCAAGACAAGAAACCCAAAACCAAGCCATCCCCACCTCCACATCTATATTGGAGAGTTAGAGAGAGACAGCCCATGTACACACATAGACATACTTACAATACTTACAGTATTACTTATTAATTGGTATAACCCTTTTGAAGTGGTTGGGATGAAAGTCTGTTATATTCTTATATTGACTCATAAAA
This sequence comes from Pachycephala philippinensis, assembly GCA_013397055.1. Classification (NCBI taxonomy): domain Eukaryota; kingdom Metazoa; phylum Chordata; class Aves; order Passeriformes; genus Pachycephala; species Pachycephala philippinensis. The sequence continues at coordinate 50,413 of VWZT01005001.1, forward strand.
TAATTTTGAAATACATAAAATTATGAAAAAGGAAACTATAGCATCTCAGATGAAAAAATAAAAGCATGGGGAGCAGAAAAGAGATCTGGTTAGAGAACTTAAAATTGAGTGTTTCTTTTTAATTCTTCGTAAATTGTATTCAGTGCGTGCTGAAACTATGCTATGTCTACCAGAGCTTAAGCACCTCATTCTTTCAGTTACACATACAGCCCCTTTTTTCAGTTTGTTTGGGTATTTGTGTGCATGTTAGATCCTTTGAGAGGTGAATCCCTTGTTGCTGTCTATTTCAAGCACTTTACTTGTACTGTCACCATAGCTTAGAGTTAACTGGCAACAAAGTGGAGGAAGAGGAGGAGGAGGACAAAACATCTGTAGCTTGGGTTGCAGGTCGGAATTGGTGTTGGCTGTGGGGTAATGTGGCACAGTACCAGTCTTAACAACTTTTAGACTATACTGTCTTAATAAAGCAAGTGTTGAATTTTCTGTGGGGATGTAGATTGTCAGTGTTTGGTAGGTACCTTCAGAAGACGCTCTAGAAGGCTTAGTGACAGTAGGAATCAGTCAGGAGAGCAGGTAGGAGCAAATTCTGTTCAGCATCGTGTCAGCTGGTAACAGCTGAACTTCTGGTCTTTGACAGTTAATGTGTCTTGGGGATTAAAAAAAAAAAAAAGGTTCTGTGAACCTTTAGGGCATTCAGCAGAAGCTTTGAGGTTTGATTATATTAATTGCTATTAATGGAAGCTACCAGAGCTGGGACAATACTAAGAGCCATGCGATGAACCCTTGTTCTTCTTTAGCTCTTTCTAGGCAGGGTTGAGCAGTGAAATCCAGGCCTGGGAGTCTCACTAGAAGTATCTTTATCACATAGACCCAAGGTCTAGAATTTTCCCAGCAGCAGGTTCCATAAATAATTAAAGCACTGGTGAAACTTCTGTTCCAATATTAAGTTGTAAATACATGTAAGAAACAGCATCTTATTTCAAATTTAAATTTGTTTTTATTCAGCATTGGGAGGTGCTCAGTTGAGTTGATCTGTGTGGTGTCAAATGATGTCAGAGATGCTTAGAGGGTTCTATAGTCTTTGACCACCTGCAAATACACTTGTGAGAATTTTTAATAGATTGAAATAAATGTTTTAAGGTAGCAGTACAAAGTGCCATGCTTCTTTTTTGGCATTCTGCATGGGTCTTCACAGTCTGTAATCAGATAAATCTCTTATTCATTTCATTGCATTTTAATTGACTACTTACACAAAGTATTTTAAGGTTTTGTGGACTGGTTACCGTAAAACAGTTACAGGGAGACTTTAATATTGCATTGACATGTTTAAGAAAATTGTGGAGGTTTTATGAGATTGCTTAAAAAACATGCAGTTTGAAAGATGTTACTTTTGAAATTCTCTGTAGTGATTGGTCCTCTTTTTTTTTTTGTTGTTAATTTTTTCCTTTAAATCCAAGTTCTGTTTACAATATTTAATTATTTCTGGCAAGATGAGTCAGATGTTATAAATAGAATATTGTGATATTAGACTGCAAGTTAGAACTGGGTCATCTCATATGCTTTAAAGATACTTTGCAGGTTTTCAATATTACCATAGTATTAGTGTGATATTGCAAGGCCTTGGGGACTTTGACTGGAACTGCAGCCACAAGACTGTCTTCATCTGTCCATTATATGTGAGGAGGCAGGATATTTTCTTTTTTGTAGGAACTTTTTGAAATAGTTGTCTGTAGACATACGTAACAGTCAGGAATTCACTGTTATCTAATGCTTCTTAAGTGGTATGTATGATTAGCAAGGTTATCCCTGTGCAGAAGAGGTGATGTCTTGATAATACTTGGTTAAAGATTGGTTTTTGTGTAGTTTCTGTGCTATATTTAACAACAAATACTCAGTGAGAGAAGAACAATGCAATAAATATGTAGAAATGTAGAAAACTTTCATATAAGGTGGTAACTTTATCATCTAAGTAGAGCAGGAAAGACAAAAAGGCTTAGTGAAGGATACTTTTAAATAAATTGGGTTAAGAGGATGCAGATTATTCTCTCTAAGGTGAGTATTTTAAAAGGTATTTCTTCCATTGCAGCAGATCTATAAAAGCAAATGTGTCCAGTTCTTATACCTCTCCTGGCTATGCCCAGCCTGTGGCTGGAACTGCTGAAGGTTGTCTGGGGATAGGTGTGATCTCTTGTCTCTTACAAGACAGAAAAGATTTAATCTTTCACAAACCATTATAGTATTTGACTTGTAATTAACTATTCTAAATAATCTCTAGGATGCTTGAAAATTGTTTCTCTTCCTATGTAATGAATGAAATCATCCACTGCTGTGGAAGTTCCCCGTATGTTTGATATTCAACATTATTTCCTAGACATTCTTACAGTGTAGGTGACAGCACAGAGATGAATAGAGCTTTGTACTTGCACTTCAAGTTTTTTAGCAGCAAGTGTTAAAATCTGACAAAGGGAATTCAGAGTCTAATGTAGCAGAGTAGCATGACTATAAAAGCAGTTGTCATGGAAAGCAATAAATTTATTGTAATCCATGTTTCCACTGCTAGAAGGCTTTGCACAGTCGAAAGCTGTCCCTGCTTGTGCAGGCTGTGTGCAGCTGTGAGCCAGGACTGGTGCTGGTGGCTCTCACACTGATTCTTGTGGCGAGTCAGATACTCGTGGTAACCCCAGATACTACGGAATATGACAGGATATGACTTCATCAAAGTAAACTGCGCATCCAGCTGCTTCCACATTGCTTGGAGTCACGATTGCTAGCTTTGGAAATGGCAAATATTCTGGGTTATTGGCTCAGGTATATTAGAAATACTCAAATGCTCGGTTACTTGTGTGTGCACTGCCCATGAGCCCTGTGGAATAAGCTGGTTTGTGGTAACGTGTGTTCCAAATGAGAAAGTTTGGTTATTTACAAGCTCGCCCCCACCCTGATCTCCACTTCTGAAAGCTTTGGCATAGCCCATGGACAAACTTCATTGATAATATAGGGGGAAAGGGATGATTGGTTATGCCTCCTTTTTCTGCTGGCGGATTGTAATAGGCAGAAAACATGTAGTGTTCTTGATCTGCTCTTCCTTCTGTTGCTAAGCAGGACTTGAATCTTCATTGACTGTCTGTAGTGCAACAGAAAATGCAGCTTTCTCAACTGGCACTGAAAAAATGTGTACAAAGGAGCTGAAGGACTAAAATCCTACAGGGAGCAATTTTGAGGTTCAGTCCATGTTGTGTGCTTTGGTTCTGAAATCTAGAGCTCTCATGGTTTTCTTTGCAAGCAAGCTCCGTGGATGCTTTCTCACTGATACAGTTGCCTGGAAGTCCTATAGCAGCTTGCCTTAAAATGAAGTGTGGAGGCTTTAATGGTTAAATTTAAAAATCAAGTCCTATGATGAATACACAGTAAATTGGATGTTTGCTTTCCATGGACATCAAATTCTGTTGTATTTTACCCTTCGTAAATTTAACTTTCGGTCTGTGGTTTTGTTCACTGACTGCATAAGTGGCGGAGTAGATGCTTTGAGTAGGAAGATGGGAGTTCTGCTGGTTTATTGTTACCTGGGGATGTGGGGTCTTGTGAGCCACTGACATCAGCAGTGAATTTCTTGTGACTGGAAGGAGAATGTAGGACCAGGTTGTGGGGCTCAGTGGATGAGAGAGGAGACAGCCATGTTCACATCAACCTCGTGATCAGACAGACACCAAAGGTACTTCACTATGCAAACATTTAATTGTCAGTCCCTAGATATTATAGCCATGGCTTTGTCAAGGTGTATATACCCTAAATTACACCCTCTGGCTATTGTTTCAGGCAAAACTACAGAGGAAAATCTGTATCAGTTTACACCAAGGGCGTGGTTCTACAATCCTTTTTTTTTTCCTCCTAGTAATGCTGGATTAAGCAGTTCTTCTGTCTCTGCTCAGTGAAACACTTGTGAAATAATAGTTGTATTCTAACTGTAAAGTTGTTTCCAAAACAAGGTGATGGCTGATTAAAGGAGACCCTGAATTTTCCATCATGTGTTTGGTCTGGAAATCTAGAATCCATTGGACTGTGCTTGATTATATATCTTTCCAGAGTGGATCTGATCCAATTTTTACATGTCTGCCTACAAGACTGAATAGCATAATAGATTTTGTATCTTGTTTATCTTTGAGTGTTAAAGATGTTGTGTCAGTGAATAACTGCAGTGTAAATCAGGATCAATTGTAAGTGGTGTATTGTGAAAACTAAACAAGTAATAACTAGTTGTTGTTATTATTAGTTAGTATTTTTTTTAAAATTCCTTTTTTGCAATTAATTATGTCAGGAGGCCAGGTAATAGAAATCAGAAGTTTTTCTAACATTCCTGAGGTGGTTCCCAGTAACTTTGTGAACTGGAGAAAATACCATTTGAATTTGGGTTACTCTGCTGAACAAGACTTACAGCATCATTTATCTTTATCTCTTACTGGAGGGCTGTTGCAAATGATGCCAAAAGAAGAAAGGAGCATAATTTATACAGTATACATAAATGTGTTCCGTACCAAATACTCTTTTTATCCCCTCAGAACAAATCTGTACTTGTGTGGAATATCCAGAAGTCTCAAATGCTGCAAAGATTTGGGTTAACTGGCAGTATTTTTGATGGATATGTCAAAGGAATAGAAAGTGTTCCAAATAGTCAGACATTGTGGATGTTGTATTATTGAGACAGTCATGTAAAATAATTTGGAATGCACTTTTCAAAATAATAAAATTTCCAAAGAATTTCCCCACTTTTCGCAGGAAATGTTAAAATCATCTGTTTCATTCCTGTTCAGTTAGAATGACTCTAGAAATGTATTAAAGGAGTTTAACTTGCCTCTGACAACTAGAAAGCTTTTCTAGGCTTTGGTTTATAAGGTATATCGTTTTGGGATTTAGGATGTCGTGGTTTAACACTGGCCAAACTCCAGGCACCCATGACAGTCGCTCACTCACCCTCTCCTGCTACAGCTGGGCAGAGGAGAGAAAAATTTAATGAAGGCTTCATGAGTTAAGATAAGGACCGGGAGAAAACACTCCAAGGGCAAAACAGGCTCTGCTTAGAGGTACAAAGTGAATTTATTACTAACAGAGTCAGAGGAGGATAATGAGAAGTAACATAAGCCCTTAAAACCACCTTTTCTTCCCCCAACCCCTCCCTCCTTCCCACCAACAGTGCAGGGAGATGGGGGGTGGGGGTTTGGTCAGTTCGTCACCCGAGGTTTTGTTCGCTGCTCAGGGAGAGGAGTCCTTCCCCTGTGAGACTGTGGGGTCCCTCCCACAGGAGACAGTTCTCCATTAACTTCTCCAGCATGGCTCCAAATCTTACGAGCAGCAGTCCTCCCAAAACTGCCGCAATGTGAGTCCCTCCTGCAGGCAAACAGTCCTCCCAAAACTGCTGCGCTGTGGGTCACTCTTCCACGGGGTGCAGTCCTCCAAGGACAGGCTGCTTCTGGCAGGGCCCCTCTCTCCACTGGGTCTCCCACTGGAGCACAGCCTCCTCCAGGCATCCACCCGGTCTGGCATGGGCACCTCCCCCAGGGGCTTTGGGTGGATCTGTGCATCCCCCCTGGATCCCCACGGGCTGCGGGTGGATCTGTGCATCCCCCCTGGATCCCCACGGGCTGCGGGTGGATCTGTGCATCCCCCCTGGATCCCCACGGGCTGCGGGTGGATCTGTGCATCCCCCCTGGATCCCCACGGGCTGCGGGTGGATCTGTGCATCCCCCCTGGATCCCCACGGGCTGCGGGTGGATCTGTGCATCCCCCCTGGATCCCCACGGGCTGCGGGTGGATCTGTGCATCCCCCCTGGATCCCCACGGGCTGCGGGTGGATCTGTGCATCTCCCCTGGATCCCCACGGGCTGCGGGTGGATCTGTGCATCACCCCTGGATCCCCACGGGCTGCGGGTGGATCTCTGCATCCCCCGTGGGCTGCAGGGGCACAGCTGCTTCACCATGGTCCTCACCACGGCCTGCAGACGAATCTCGGCTCTGGTGCCTGTAGCACCTCCTGCCTCTCCTTCTCCACTGACCTTAGTGTCTCCCGTTGTTCCCCTCACATGTTCTCACCTCCTCCTCTTCTCTGGCTAGGAAAGAACTGTGTCCCACTTTGTTTTGATTTTTGTCTTAAATATGTTATCACAGAGGCGTTACCATCATCTCTAAGTGACCCAGGTTTGGCCAGCAGCATGTCCATCTTCAGAGCCATCAGGGATTGGCTCTGCCGGACATGGTGGAAGCTTCCAGCAGCTTCTCACAGAAGCCACCTCTGTGGCCCCCCTAATACCAAAAACCTGGTTGAGCGAAACCAACACAGATGTTCAAATAATTTGTTTTTTAAAACATAGAACACATTCTGTGTTTGATTGTGGCTGTTCTGCTCGACTAAAAGAGATGGCAGTTGTCCTGCTTTCACTAGTACTACATGGAAGTATTTGAGAGGAAAGGCCTAAATTAGTTTCCTGATAGGCAGCATTTACTTCATAAAAGTACTTAAAGATGGATTCCCAAAAGCAATTTTGTTTTTCATTTCTGTGAAGTTGTGTTACTCAAATCAGCTGTCTAGAAATCCTGCTTGTTAAGGAGCTTCTGTTCCATGTTGTAGTTTGTAATTTATAGAGGAGAAGTTTTGAGCCAAATTCAATATATCTGTGTTACCTACCAAAGGCAGTGTAAAATGTGCTTATATAGTAGATTGCAAATTTTTGTCCTAAATACAGGGTTGTGGCTTTTTGTGGCCAAGTGATCGAAGGAAGCCTTTTACTACCAGTTGTGTAGTGAGATTCTAGGGGAAATATTAATGTCTGAGCTGAACCTGATATGGTTTGATTATGGGCAGAGCCCTCTCCCTGTCTGATATTTCTTCTGTAGAACCTGCTGTAACAGCCAGCTGACTGTGCCTGGCTGTTTCGGCACCACTATTTCCATGGGGGGTTTGGAGAAGTCCTAAACACATCAGTCCTTGTTTGGAAAGTTTCCTTTTGGTTCTGCCTGACTCCCACCTTGTGCCCTGAAATGTAGGGGCACAGACCACTGTGTCATTTGCTGGAATAAAACTTGTAAGTTTCTTTTCTTGTTTTTGTGGCCTGAATTTAATGATCTGAAGTGTTAGCTTGATAGCCTTGGAGATAAGAATACTATTTTTATCCTCAGAGTAGAGCACAGGAGTAAAATCTTCAGTGTGCTGTCAACATGTCTCATCTGAGGCTTGTTTACAACTACTTGGGATGCAAAAGGGGTTCTCTGTGCAACACTGCAATTCTCTGTCCTCCTGCTGACGCCATCCAAAATTGTCATGGATAACCACAACAATGCGAAGAAAGGCCCCTATCCCAGGAAAGGATCAAAATCACAGCCTGGATAGATGGTGCTCCTCATTGTGAACTAGGACGACATGGTGGAAAGGTGCAGCGTCAGCAGTTTTATTTATAATTTAATCCCTCCAAGACTTTTCCTGCACTCGTGTGAGAAGTGTTGTGACTGAGGTCTTGCAGGAAGTGTGGTGTCATTTGTCATGGCAGTGGCTCGGGGTGATGTCAGTGACTCGTGTGAGCATTTGGGGTGTCTGTACTGTTATGGTGGCCTGGCAGTAGCCTTTCCTGGACTCCTTTGGCGTTTTTCCCCAAGTGCTCCACACTGTTGCTGGAAGCAAAAGCTTTTGAGCAATTTCCAAACACAAAGCAGTGCATTGTGGGCCAGTGCTGGGAGGACTGGCTCAACAAGTTTGGCAGCAGCGGCTTTGGCTTCCTGCCTACCCTGGATAGGCACCAGTAGAGATTGCCTTAGTCTCCCAGTGAGTTTGAGCTGAAGATCCCAGCCTAGGTCCTGAAAGTCATGTGTGTGCAACTGCTGTGCCTGGCAGAGGATCTGCTTCTGTTGTAAACCATGGTTTTGTTGTCCTGGATATGTTTGCAGTAGTTATCTTTTCTCTGCTTTAGGAAGGTGGATGTGTTATTTGTTTTCAGTGTACTGGAGGGTGGTAAACTACAAATTTGCTAAAATATCGAAGGATCCTGTTTACCTTTCAGTTTTCTGTTGTCTATTTAATCTTACTGAGTCATCCAGGGACAATTAACTGAAATGTCCTTTTCTGTGTGTTTTTGAAATACCAATTCCATGTTCTTTGTTGTGCCTGTTCCTTAATACTGACCCCATATGTTTTCTGTGCCTTCTCCTTTGCAAATAGGCCTCATCTTGTAACCCAATGCATCAGGACCACCACTTGAGGTCTGGGGGTTCCTGGGGGAGCAGGACACCACTTGCCTGTGTCTCGTTGCACAGTTGTGCTCTGAATATGTCTAGTCTTGTATCTGCATAAGAATGACTTTGTCGTGCTGCTTATATAATCAGGTTTATTGGTTTTATGTCCTTTTTGACATGGGATGTCTCAAAATTAAATTTGCTGCTTATTTCAGTACTTTTGCCCAAGAGTAGAGCATTTTGCTCCCTAGCTGGCCTATGAAAGGGAGAAAAGTTCTTTTTTTCACCTCCCACTGTGTGTTTAGGTCCACTCATACATATCCAATACCTTCTTCCCAAGGGTGATGAGTGCTGTTTATCTGCAGAGAGACCAGAGGAGGGAAGTAGTCTTAGAAGTATTGGTCAAAAATGTGAGTTGGACCGAACCAACCAAGTCAAAACATTAAGTAGTCTGAGCAAATTCCTTTCTCCTTTCCTTTTGTTTTGTTCTGCTGAAGGTGTTCCCTTCTGTGTACATCACAAGTGGGCTGGTGTTTCAGTTATGTTAAAGAGGCCCAGACCATGAAAGAGCAGAAAAACTACTTTAAAACATGTCAGTCCTTTCAGATCTTCTGCATGTGTAATATGATCTAAGTGATCAATTTTTTCATACATCTTAATTTAAAAATATTAGAAGTTGCAGTTCTTCCCAAGCCGTTTCTGTTGAAGAGTGAAATGGGTGATTTCAGCAGTGGAGAGCTAGTCCCAGGTATGGAAGAATAATACCTGGTGCAGATTTGTTCACCCAATGTTTTCACAGTCATTGGGTTTTTTTCCCCTGTAACACACATATCATGTATTTTATGTGTAACGTTTAGAGATGGAATTTTGGAAGATTTTGTGAAGGTGGGCTCCAAAAATAAGGTGAACAGTGAAGAAATACATCTTTGAATAAGGATAATGATGGGTTTATTCTAAAGGGGAGGTGACATGCAAAGGCAAAACCTAAATTTCTTCTTTAGAAGAATTCAAAATTCCATAAAAATAAAAAAAATCACTTTCACGAAGATTTTTTAGGCTGAACTGTATTTGTGTTGTATCACAAATAGCCAGCAGTGAAATTACTGACCTTATTCTGCGAATAGGTAGCCTGATTTTTCTTCCCTGCTTACTTATTTAATAAATATAACTGTGTGTCAGAGGACAGCTAGCACTGGTTTAAAGCCTAACCCTTCTGAACAGGTGGGTCCCCTCTTGGAAGGAAAGCTCTGATGACAGTAGCTCTCTGTGTGCTGGAATATATCAACTGCAAGGAGTAAAGACTCAAGGTTTAGCAGTTCCTCAGCTAGATAATTGAAATAGTCATATTTCTTTGTCTAAAGGTATGCAATAGCCAAGTTCAAAATACTTTGTGTAACTACATGTGTGTTCAAATACGTAACAAGTAGGTTAGCCCTTTTACTGCACTGTTACAATAAAAACACTTTTATTTTCCATTTTATCTTTTAATCATATTAAATATCACAGTGCTGTTGGGTTTTTTTTTTGCTATAGTACATTTATATGCCTGTTGCTGTGCAACTCACATCATTTTTTTTTTATTGTATCAAATCAACTCTCAGTAAATCTGCAGAGCAAAGGAAGTAAATTTTAATGGAAAAACTAATACTGCCTGCCAAATTGAGAGGAGTGAGGAAGTGTAAGCTGGTATGTGAAAATCAACAGGCATCAGTTTCCTTATGGCTATATTAGGCATGATTGAAACAGTCTTATTTTTGAGGTGGATGTTCCAGTGCATGGGGAATGGGAGTGGCAGGGGTGGGGTGGTTTAGGTAGTTGGCTTGCCTAATAAAAGAAAATATTGATAATACAATTCAGTTGACAAGTCCTGTGTATAATTTTCCTTCCTTATTTTTTTTTTTTTATTATTTTTTGAATATGCTGATTTGTTCTCTCAGGTATCAGGTGCACGATGTGCAAAGTGGCCACATTGTTCTTTGCACAAAGATGTGTTGTCTTTGCGCAATTAAAGAATTAACACCATGTTGCTGTCACACAGGACTTGGGGCTGTGGCCAGCAGGGAAGAGGGGGAAGAGGTGGAAGGATGAGCACTGCGTATGTCCCAGGTAGCAGGGAAAAAGGTGCACTTTATTATTGCTAGATTTTGGTGTGTTCTCCTATCACTAAAGATGTAGTCATGGGCACATTGTATTCCTCCAGCTTCCATTAATAAGAAAATGTGTAAGTCTGAGTGGCTGTTACTGCTCTGCTCCCTCAGTTACTGAGTTATAGCCAGCACCCAGTCGCATGGCTGGATATGGACAGTCACACAGCAAAGTGGCAAAAATGCCACACATGTGCCAGGGTTTTTTTCCCCTTAAAAGCATGTCTAGGTAGGCGATGGGAGAGGCTGAGAAGCCTGGAACATGTTCACCATTTGCAGTTGCGTTGTACCGAAATACTTTTATGTAAACTGTGAGTTTAGGTTTAAATAAAACAAACTTCCTTTTTCTTGCTCCAGAAGTACAGCTGCTGCAGAGTACACGGAGTGCTGTGTGTGAAACAGGAGTAAAATACTGAACCTGTTGCTGTTAAAACTAATTGTGGTGTGCTTCAGGCTATGTGACTTAAGATACATTTTAGAATATTCTATAGATGATTTATTTCAGTTTAATTAAGGCTGTGTTTGACTAGTGGCTTATCCAGAACTTTTCTCCCCCCTCATAATAGGTTTTCTGCATAATAATTGAAGTGTTTCTGTGTACCCTTTCATAGTAGCTTAGTTCAGATTTTTACTGTGCAAATTACAGGGTTTTTATTCCCTGAATTCAGTTTCATTTTTGTGTCATAATTGCAAAACTCAGTTCATTTTAGAGGGTTCCTTAAGCTATTTTAGAATTGGCTTGGTTTTTTAAACAGAAAAACATAAATAATAGTTTGTTGGCTTTCCCAAAATACAGCAGTGGCATGATGAGATCATGCCACCTAAAAATAATGCATGACTTTGAATGAAGATATCTTACATGACAGGTTTTGTGTTCAACATTTGTGTAATATACAAATTGGTTGGAGAAATTAAAAATACCTTTAGGTCTGAAAACTCATTAAAAAGTAAATGGGAATGATTTTTGCAGGTGACTGACTTCATTCAAATTGCTGAGGAAAAATTGATTTAACAGGATACAATGTGTGTAGGGAGACTTACAAAGCTTTTCAGCAGATTCAGTTATGCTACTTGTGTTTCATTGAGAAATTTACTCATCAGTCTTTCTAAAGACAATCTTCTGTAAGCGTGTTCACTGAAATTATGTATTATTCTGTACCACCAACTTAGAAAATCTGTTTAATAGTTTGAATGAACAATTTGACATGCATTTTGTGTTAGATTTTCCAAAAAATTGTGTGTGGATGAATTCATATACAAAGAATTTAACTAAATTCTTAGATGTCTACTTTAATATGCTTTATATATAATTAGAGGAACATTGAAATCTTGGGAGCCTAAAATTAGAACTCCCAGCTACACACTAGGCTACAGGTGCACGTGTGCACGACACGCTTCTTTTTGGTATGTGCTGCTCAGTTTTTATCCTTGGGTACAATACAGACATTTCCCAGCACTGCTAAATTTTAGAGAACTAAAATTTAGTGTTTCATTCTGCATTCTCACAGAGAGAGGGAGAAACAGCTCTGGGGGAATTGCTGTGCCCGTAGCCTTGCACAAGGATGGCTGTGGGATTTGCCACGTGTGTGTTCCTTTTTGCTGGAAGTGAAGCTCAAGGGGATGGTGCAGGGGATGGGGTTTGGGAATGCAGCACAGCTGAACCTCTGGAAAAGAGGTAGGTCATCCTTTGCCCTTTCACCAGGCAACAATCTGACTTGAATTTGGGAAAAGCAAAGTAAAATCTGCAGAGCGGTAGCTTTGGAATTACAGACTGTCATGAGTTTTGAAAGGAGACCGAACAGAGAGGACTTCCTCCCCTTTCAGAGATGAAGCAAGCGTTCTAAGACTAGTAGAGATTTATGACAGTGATCGAATCTCATAATGCAGCTCCTGTGCCTAGTTAAACCAGATTGTGGAGTTTTTTGGTCTTGAACTGAAAGTAATTTTCCTGAGCCAAAACTCTGAGTATTCAATAAAATGGTGGGTAATTGCTGTATTTGCTGAAGTGGAAAACACAGTAAAAACAGTTAATCAAGTCTTCAGCTGTTCCTTCAGCTGATCAATCAGCAACTACTCAGTGAAACAAAGTTCATGAACTTGTGCTCAGAACCCAAGGCGAGCTCTGCCTTACAAATGTCCCCTCAAGTAGCTTCAAAGCTGTATGTGCAGGAAATGTAAGTTACTTAATGTACAGAGTGGAGCTGGCAAGGAATTTTAAAAATGGGTAACCTTGAAGAAAATACTTCAGCAATGCTTCCCTCTGAACCTAAATGAAACAGCTCAGATATGGGAATGTGCATTTGATTTGTTTTATTTTGTATTAAAAGGCTGTTTTGTATCTGAGGCAACATGAGCATAAACCTTACAGGAGAGATTTTTTTTTTTTTTTTTAAACAGGGTTTCTGTGTGTAGATTTGATCATTTTAGGTTTGGTTTGTTTGATTATATGTATGTTCTTTGCAGGCTCAAATTTGTTAGGCCTGCACATATGGTTCATAAAATACTTGTGTTCTATTAATACCTAAGTGTTCATTACTTGAAATTTTGCAGAAAACCCTCAAGTATGTATGTTTTACTAGAATCTCTTATTTTGGTTCAAAACTTGTGTAAACCAGAGCACTCTAATTCCTATATGCATTTAATTATTTTGTTCACAATATCCATTTAGAAATATTCTTCTTTTATTATCCTCTTGCATGGTACAGAGTAAAAAAAGTGCAGTAGTTTAATTTTACTTCAGCATTGATAAGTATACAAAAACACATGTGTTCGTGAATGATAAGCACTTGAGTGTTTCTCCAAAATAGTTTGGAAAATATTGTTTAGAAAATAATGGTTTAGTTGCAGAAAGTGAAGTATCTGCGTATGAAAGGGAAGTTTTGAGGTCCTTTGGATCACTTAAATTTTAAATAAAACATTCATATCAGTTAAAATAAGGGCTTCTATTACTTTGAGTAAATGGGAGCTTTACTTAAGATAACCAGGTTAGTTAAGATACGTTGCAGTGCTGTTTGTAGCTTCCTCAGTTTGCAGCCAAGATTCTCCTTGTGCCTGAATTAATGTCAGCAATAGATTCAGCAGGATTTGCCTGCTGTGCAGATTTCTTGGCAGAAGTTTAGCTTTTTGGGACGACTGCAAGTCATTAGTCTGGTGGTAACAGCTGAGCTTTCTGTCTGAAATTTGCCTGGTTTTGGTACAATCTGTTTCATGTGGTCATCAGTGCTGGTTAGTCACCTTTCTTCTCCCTACTCGTGCCTCTCCCTCAGATCACAAGCTCTTAAAAATAGTAATTTGGGAGGTTTTGTCTGCTTTTAGATAATAAATGACATGTTTACCACAGCCATAAAGGGTAAAAAAATAGAAATATTTTTATTACTTTATCAGGATCTGACAGTACCTGAGACAGGTGTTACAAGCAAATTATGGGAGTTATCACAAAATTTCTTTTCCTTCAAGATATCAACTGTTTTGTTACTACAACTGTGGTGTTTTCTCCCTTTTTCAAAAGTTTTTCAGATATTAACGGAGAATTGTGTTATCTTAGAAGTTCTACTAAAAGTGTGCCTGTAGAGAAAGAGATCTACCAGTTAAGTGAAAACAATGTGTACTCACATATTTTTTACCTTAGTATGATCAAGACTAATTACCTTGTAATGAGAAGACAAAACCCAGCTAGTGCAGAGCAAATGTATTCAAGATAGCTGTTGGTGGACATTATTTGAACTTACTTGGTCCATGAAGTAAATAGTTCAAACAATCCAGATTTTGTCAACGTTCCAAAATAATGGGATCTATTTACAATTTCCTTATATAGTACTTCTAAAACAGTTCCCTGATGTCTTAATGGAAAATCTAGTGAATTGATAAAAGTTGGTACATTTACTTAAGGTGGATTTGGATCAGACTCCACCAAAAAAAAAAAAAAAAAAAGAAAGAAAGAATTCTGTGTTTGGGAGGTTGTAAGATCATAGGGAGTTATATCTGGGCTGTGAATATAAATCTAATAGTGTAGGGCACTGTGGTTTTAATGCATCTAATATTAACTATAGTGGTTAAATTTTTTTGGAAGTATAACCAGGTTGGTGTAGTGCTGAAGGCATGTTATGCTATTCTGTGGAATCTTTGTAGCCAAAACCTTTTACTGTTCACCAGGCATCAGCCTACAATGTCCATTGTCAAATTACACTTAGTGGTGAGTAGTATGCACGTGTTTGTCATAAATCAGGCTTGGACTTAAAAAACTAATCTTAATAAGCAGATATTTATGCTGACAGTGCATAGGGGAGAAAGAGCATTAGCAGTGTTCTGGCTTAAAAATATTTCTGCAGAGCTTTTACTTACTCCTTTTGCTTTTTTGATCAAGTTTTCTATTCTTTTGTCATAACCTTGATATTTTGTTCTTTGCCCTTTCGCTTCTGCCCTTGGTAGTTTTGCTTTCTCTTCCTCTGATTAAGTTTTCACTCTCCTCCTTCTTTGAATTGCAATAAGCAGACTTCTGGCAAATAGGAAACATGTTCTGGTCTCTGCTCACAGGCTCCCTTTACTCTCTTCCTTCAGCAATTGCTGTCCTGGAGAAGATTTAACCTCACTTTTTTTTGTTGGTATTTAATTTCATTTCTAGAAGGGATGTTGTCTTATTAGGTACTAGGATAGATAGACTGTGCAATGGTCCCAGTCTGAAAAGAGACAGCAAGATTTGTAGGAAATTTGATAAATTAGGGGAGTTAAAAAAGAAAAATCCAATTAAAATAGGCAGCTGTGGTAGTCACTGAAATCTAGTGGCTAAATAAATGCAAGGTGCTGGTCTGTTCCCTAACTGAGGTGGTTTTAGTCTGTTTTATGTGTTCTGTTATGTGTGATGTTAATAGAATTGAGAAATTGAGAGTACACAGGCACAGTTAGTTTTAATGAGCATGAGCATAAGTTTCTTTAGTGTAGCTGTCCTGAAAGAGAACGATGGAAATACTAAGAAATTATTCAATCGTTTGTGTGTTTCCACAATGTGTTTCAGAGAAGAAGAGATGGCAGATCAGTGTAAGAAATTTTTCCAGATGAGGCATGCTGAGCTCCATTTTACTTCATGTACAATATGCCAAATTATCCATTATTGCTTTTTATTTTTTTGTTAGAAAATGATGCTACACTGACCTTTTACAAGTAAGAAGCGTTCTCCTTATTGCATGCTCCAAAGTGATGCAGTTATCTCAGAACTGCATATGGCATGGGCTTGTTCTCGTCTTGGTAAAGAGTGTAGTAATGCATCATTTAAAGTTACTTTTTAAAAACTCAGTTACATTTGAAAGGAGAAATGAATTCTGGAGATCACAATGTCTGGAGGCTTTCTATTATGGAGGTAAATGACGTTTTTTACTTTCTGATGTTAATAGAATTAATGTAACTAACAGCTCTTATAAAAGTATCTGTATGTTGATACTATGAATACTGTATTTATGGAAAACTACATGAAAAGTTTGAGGTCCTTATTGTGACCTTGAAAAATATTCCCAGATGGAAGGAGTTAAATGAGCCCAGCTTTGAAAGAGGAACATCTGAATCCCAGTTGCCAGGCTCTTCCTTGAGAGGCACAGGCTTTACATAGTGAAGTATTTCAAAAAGTAATCTTCAAACCCAGAGTAACACTGCATTGAGATGACACTGGTGAAATACTATAAACTTCATTAGACTTTTAAATAGAGAAATATTCACGTCATGAAGTGGATCAGGTGTGAAGTATTAGATGTTAGAATATCAACTGCATGATATATGTGAACTTTCATAAATGGCTGACGGGGGACAGAAAAATTAGGCATCCATCACCTACTCCTGGTATATACTTACTATGTAAGTTTTGTTAAACTGTTCTGTATATTGTTCTCTAAAATTTGCATGGTCTAATTTGTCATTCCCCTAACAGTGCCACATATGTGTTTGTCCTGTTGTAACACAGAAAAAGAAAAAGATTTTCCTGAAACCTGCTCTTGCCCTGCTCAACTAATGACAGTGAGGCACATTAAAGATGAGGGAGCTTACCTGCCTAAGAATGAGGCTCTTGAGCTGGGAAGTGTGGACTTCGGTCTCTTCCAGTTGCCTTAACTGATCTTAGTTGGGTCACACTCCTTACAGTTTCAAAGCCATTGTTAAATTGCATTTAGGCCTCTAAACTCTGCTACTCCCTTACTAGTTATGTTGAGATGTTGCTCTGATACCAGTGTTCTAGGAGACCACTGTGGGGTACAAGATCTTTTACATTGAATTGTGTGATCTGGCTGGAGTCTTGTGCATGACTTCCTTTGAAATCAGGTTGTGATTCTGGGTGTGAAGCAAATCCTTTTCTCAGTGTCAAGTGGTTTTGCTCTTAGAATGGTCCTTTGTGAGTTTGTGTATTTCCTGGTATTTTGTCATTGCTTTCTGTCACTTGGAGCTAAGATTTTAAAACCGAAGGTGTTTCACAGTGTAAAGGACCTTTGTAAATGATTCAGATTTCTTGGGATCCTCAAACTGAAATAGGAAAACACTTTTGTTTACATCAATTTCTGTCAATTTGTCTGTTGCCATTTAAAATTGTGGTTCTGTATTGCCAGAAAATATTCATAGAAGTTTTCTTAGAAGTGATGGTACATGGATGTGGTGACTCTCACTGATGTGAAGGAGTGCTTTATCTTGCAATCCTTCTCTCCTGTTAACGATTCCGCCTGCGTTCAGTACAAGTTGGTGTAAAGTCTGAGAATCCAGCACAGTCTGAAAGGTACAGCTGTAGGAACGGGTTCCAGGGTGTGGATTTACAGTTCCCTAGGCATCACACAGGAGTAGCCTCTCTGTGGGCTATTAACAGCATAATTATCAGGCAGTGTACACTGCTGTCACCGTCCCATTCGTCCTGGTATATTGGTACTCAGGTGAAAGTGACCCTGGAGTACTTGCTCATGTGTATAAACTTTGATACATGGGCATACCCAAAGAGAATACTCCTGCATGAAATATTAGCAATGAAATTTAAGCTTATACTTGTTTTCTTACATAGCTTAATATTACATCACAGAAAGTAGATACTGAAAAACAGAAGTTTATTTTTCCTATCTGATTTCCCCCCCCAGCATATATTTACTAGTTTTGCCTAGTTTGCAGTCGTTGGGTGTGCCAGAGGTTTTAATGTTTTTTTCAATAAATATTATATAAATAAATAAGCAAGAGTTGCTACTTAAAGAAGTGCAAATCAGATTATTTGTTTATTTGATGTAACCTCAGTTGCAAAAAGGTGCCTGTGACTTAGGTGAGGGTAGCTGTGAGCTCTCTCAGCCAAGTCCGATGTCTTCAGTCATTGCATTTGCATCCAACTGCAAAATCCGGTTGGGGCTGTTACTGCAGGTGGCATGCTTAATTTTGATGTAGCACTAGTAAGATTTTTGGAACATGGGGGGTAGACCTTATGTCTTTTAAATGAAAGTATTTAATTTTTTATTATGAAGATACATACTAATTCTGGGAGTAGTTTTGGTGTGGATATATTCTCTGTCTGTGAGAAACAAAGTGGACAGGGCTGATGGTGTCTTTCTGCCAGTGCTTGCCTGACGTTATGGCAAACTCAATGTGCAACACACTCAATTTATTTCATAATTGCTTTTCTATCAATGAACAAAACAGTGGATGTTGCTAAAAGTATACACAGGCAAATTAGTAGCTGTAAAACAAAACTCTGGGGTCAGTTCTAGCACAGGAGTAAATAAGTTTAACTTATTTTCTAAGTTACTGTTCAGATAAATCTATTACTTGAGGGTTTTTATAAGAAAATAAGTTTGCTTATGTCAGTTTTTAACCTTTAAATAGTGTTACAGATCCCTTAGCCACATATTATATTTGCAGTTTCCTTTTTTGTCTTTTAATGATTAAATAACATTTTTAGTTATATAAATGTACTATACCTTTAAGTTGTGCAGTGAACGCTGTATTTATTGCTCCAGTAGTCTCTGAATGCAGTTATAACTGTTAAATATATTCTTAACAAACTGTATTCTTAAAAACAAAATTGTAGAAACTAATTTTATTAGTAAAAGTCTCCAAGTATGTGTTTTATCTCTGCAATCCACACATGCTCTGACAGAGTGTTATCTCTAGTTCTCTCTCCTGTATAGCTGTTACATGGATCTCTGGCACCAGATGGCTGGACTATAATGCACTGTTAAACAAATAAAACCATTAGGCATGTAATTCTGCCTGGTAAATGACTGTGTGTTTAAAATGGTTTAAAATAAATTAATAGCAAATGAAGTTCACTTTTGAATTAATTTAATGACATTGGAATAAAATCCGAACCCCTTTTCAGAATACATAAAACATCCCCTCTTATGTTGTGTTTGTCTCAATTGAAGTCAGTCTTTTTTATTGCATTCTTGCATCTGGTATAAAATAATCAGTCCTAAATCAGTTTTCTAATAGATGTTTTCTACAAGTAATCACTCACTTTACATTTATCTTTGTAGGAAGATTTTTGCTTTTGTAATACTCCAGCACAAAATTATCTATTGCATTATATGCTCTTTTCTCCTCATTTTCAAATTTGATACAAATGTCTCTAAAATTATGATTCAACACTTGTGTCATGGCTCTGTAATTAAACTGTTTTTCTATAATTGTCAGCAGCTGAGAGATGCCATTTTGTCTTTTTGTTTTTAGATATGCCAATATTTGGTCTTTGCCCGGCTCATGATGATTTCTATTTGGTGATGTGTAACCACTGTAATCAGGTCGTAAAACCACAGGCATTTCAATCACATTATGGTAAGTGCTTAACTATTTTTAATAATTAAGGGTGAGGTTAAATCAGGATTAAGCCTGGCAATTTTTTTTTTTAAATTGATGGTACATAGATCATTACATTATAAAAAATGTCAAAGAACATAACCTGTATTTAATAATTTTATATACATTGTAATGCAGTTACATAAAGATCTTGTTCTTTTAAATTTTTTAATGCTTTCTTGAAATGCTGCATAGCTACAGTTCAGTTTCAAAATGACATCTAGCGTATTTCACAGCCAATATGTGTAGTGTGTTTGTGTGTCATTTCTCTTTGTGTATTTATACAGATTATTTTTACATGGGTTCTGGTACAGTGTGAACTTGAGCTGAAAGCTAAACTTACAATGCAATTTTTAAAACATAGTAAGCTTCTAATACCCAGTAAGCTTATTTATTTATTTTCAGAATTATCAATTTGTATTTGTTTTACTGGTCCAGTGATTTTGTATATAAACTATGTGAGGAAGCTCTTGTTATGTTGGTTGGCCAGTGTTTAGAGAGGACTAAGAAAATGTGAAGTGCTACGCCAGTTCAAGTGCTCAGTTACTTCCTCCAAGCCTGACTGGGGGTGGTTGGCAGTTCTGCTTTTCCATGCTTCTCTCAAGACTAGAAATTAACCTCAAACAATTTCATGCCAATATTTGGATAGAAGGTTTTTTGGAATTCAGCTTTTTGTTTCTTAAGAAAATAATGAGATGTTTTCTGACCAACTCCTAATAAATATGATGGACAAGGCATCTTCTGAACTAGTCCTTCCTCCCCATGTGTGCATGTATTTGTACACAGTCTCTTTTCTCTAGGCCAGTGCACCTACTGATTGGCTTGGTGTTTATAAGGACACGAGCTGGGTATGGGCAGGGAACCTCTTCTAGTGTTGAGAAAAATGGATAACGTCTCGTACATCTTAAATAATCAAACACTCTAGCAAGAAAATACATACTCACTTCTCCTTCCTCAAGACTCGAGAAGGGCCTTTCTGGGCTGTGCAGAGGGTGAACTTCTTACCCTTTCTCCCCCTCACTTGTTTTTGTGTTATATTGCCTTATGGATTATAGCCCTACCCTTGCTGCTGGATCCTGCAGTTGTGTCACACAGAGTGACTCGGAGAAGAACCTGAATAAGTTTTGTGTCATAATTGTTAATAGTTTGCTTGTTATTCTGTGGATGGCTGTACTAATCTTTTTTTTTAAAACCCACAGTTTTGTGGATATAAATCTCCAGAGCTATTGGGAACCAGAAGAAGAAAAGGTGATCTTCTGTTCTTGCTCTGGTTGCTATAAGCCTTTTTATTAGCCAAGAACAAGTATACCCCTTGCTAGTGAGATTCCTCACGTGTCACTGAATATCAGCTTAAGACGTCCAATAACTCCTTCTAAAATATCATATTAAACTGATTCTGACAGCTAAAA
Organism: Pachycephala philippinensis; assembly: GCA_013397055.1. Lineage (NCBI taxonomy): Eukaryota > Metazoa > Chordata > Aves > Passeriformes > Pachycephala > Pachycephala philippinensis. The sequence goes on from VWZT01005001.1 coordinate 70,976, forward strand.
ATAAATTTATGGGGGAGTACTGGATGATACTGAGTTCTGAGTGATGGCATATTGAATATTCCATCTTGAGGTCAGGATTATGGTAGTGATGGAGAGCTGTGGATAGCTGCAGACACCCAAGGTTGTCTTTGTGAAATGAGGAGGTGATCTTCAAAGTCTGACAAACTGGTGTCTCTATGGTAGGAACCAGCATCGTGTTTGCCCTTATGGACAGGTGGCAGAAGCAGCTCAGGAGCTGAACAGGTTCGGCATTGTGTCTTGAGCATGGACATGAAAACATGGCACGTCTTAATGCTGCTTGTACTGCTGTTAGACTTGTTATGTGAAGTTAATTGAAACTCTTCTGTAAGAACTGTTTGCCACTTAAAAGGCACAGAGTGAACAGGCAACTGCAAAACGAAGGTATGGAAAGTATTTTTAAAAGTCATAATAAATACTAATATAAGTTTCTATTCGATATCACTGTAGAAGTGTGATCTCTAAATGTGAAAATTTCTCTAATATAAACCTTACATCAGTGGCAGATTGATACTTTAAGAGAAGTGTAGAAGGAGGGGATAGAAATGATGAGGTTATTCTTAGTATTTCTTAAGCCTGTTCTGAACAATGAAGAGTCTTGGCGCGGGCTGTGGCGTGCAGAGGAAACAGGTGGGGTCATTCCGATGAGAAAAACAGGCTTGGGTGGGGTGAACATCATTAAAGGACCTTAGTTTGCCAAACTAATCGCCTCAGAAAGGTAAGAAGGCTGACTTGGTGATTTTGTGTAGCACTGGTTCTCAAAGCCTTATATCAGCCTTTCCATTTTTGAAATCCTTACTCAGTTGTCCCTTCATTTAGAAAATTAAATATGAAAGCTGATAAATATGGCAGGTGATAGATTACCAGGCAATGATCTATTTTTTTTTAAACACTGTGTGGCTCAGGAGAAGAAAATTGCTGAAATCCTCAAAACACATGGTTATTTTAAAACAAAAAGTGTGTTGTCATGATAACAAGAAAGTAAAGCACCCTTTGGATTCACCACAGTCAGTTTACCCTGAATTAAGTTTTTTATTGATGGTATGATTTCTGGGATTGAAAAATTCTGAAAATTTGCAGTCCATCAATATATGTTTTGGTTATATTCTTAGGGTCTTTTATTTCTAATTGCTGCCAGAGAAGTATTAATCTCTTAAAATATTCTACAGCTCCTGGTGGTATGTGTTGCTGGTACTTGGTGTGCTTTGAAATTTGTCATGTGGAATTTTGTTTTCTGAAGTAGTAGAATATGCTCTCTTAAAATGTCACTTTTGTCAAAAGAAAGGTAAACAAACTATTAGTTAAACTTAATGAGCTAATTAATTTCTTCCAAAGCATATTTGTGATAAACTACTTAACTAGGTAGGCTGAAAGTGCTTTGCAGGACATATGCTGGCTTTTTTCTCTGAATCACAAGTAGTCAGAAATAATTTAAATGTAACCTTATTAATTAGAACCTTTTTAGTAAAATACTTTATTGATACAAATGACAGATTTGTGTATGTAACTGAGTCTTTTCTGTTTCATGCATTTGACTAGAAAAGATATTAATTCAGAATTAAATTCTACTTTTTTAGGCAATCCGAGCATGTGTTCGGGCTATGAATTTCCATTTTAATAATTTTTTCAATAGTGTTGGTATATGTACTATGCTTGATTTGTAGAGTGGGTATGCATAACAACACGTGCAGGTTTGTTTTTTAGAGCAATCTAATACAATGAGATATCTGAAGTCAGCTTGTGGTATTCCTTCTAGCCTGGGTATAGCAGCTGGCTGGCAGTGCAATGGCTTTAGCCCCTTGGCTTAGGGTGGCAGCGCTGCTGGGGACATGGTGGGGCAGGAGCATGCCAGCCAGCCAGCCAAGGAAAAGTTGTTTTAAGACAAATCCTCTGTTCTGTCAGATCACAGCTGTTTTCATTTGGGGGGCCGGGCAAGTGATTGAAGCCCTTCATTGCTCCTATTCCTGCTGTTGTTTTGTGAATGGCTACACTTTCATGGTATCAGTATCTTCCTTGGATGAGTCGAGATCAGTTCAGAGGTGAAAGATGAAAAAAAGATATAGTGTTCAGGCATTGAGTCTTGTGGGTGAAGCACCTGAGATCACTTACCATGATGACCTATTCCCAGAAAGTGTTTTTCTCCAGGAGTATTTCTCTACACTCTGGATGTTCATGTGCCAGTTGTCATGCTCCTCAGGACAGTGGGATGTGCCTGTCTCCCTTTAATTTCCACTCTCCTCCCTGGAGACATGTTAGATACAGTTCTTGTGCTGCACCCAAAGGTTGCTCTCTGAGAAAGCCATTGCGACAGTTATTTCAGGTTGTTCGTGGAAACCCTGAAGTGCCCTGGTTTTCGGGCTGTGTGACCTTTTGTTGGCATTTCAGCTGTTCCACAGGTTTATCTCATCTCCCTGTGGTTATCAGTCTCCTGGCTGATGAGAGCTGCTTCACTGCCCCAGCTGGGCTGCTCTGTGGCTCAGACAGAACTCAGCAGTGTGAAAGTAGCATCAGCATAGAGATGTGTGGGGTTTCTTCCTTCTAATTTTCCTTATTCTTTTTGTCAGAGGTTTTTTTTTCCCCCTTTGTGCCTTAGTGTCCATCAATACAAAGTAAGATTAAACTCTGAGCAATAATAATGAAGGCTACCTGTAAAACTTAGACTGAGAGTGCCTGTGACTCATATAGTGATTGTGAAAACCACGAATACACTACGTATTGGAAAGAGATGATGATGGTGTGTTGGGCTGTTGAGTCATTAAAAAGCTATGTCGAGTATTTTGATTAACTTCCATGGGTTTGGCATGGTGGCAAAGGTGAGCAACCACCGTGAGTTTTGCCTGCTGCTGCTGTCCCGAGAGCTGGTGGGGAATTGCTAAAACATTTTGGTTTCCAGTCAGTGCAGGTTTAAATCTGAGGTGTAGGAATCAGAAGCAGGATTACTATACAGATATGTCCATCTATTGTGGTTTCTAGGAGGTTGTGGGATTGGAATAGAGAAGTCATCACACAACCTTATACTCAGAGGGCAGATCCTGGCCATAGGGAAAGACATGTTTGCTGGTTACTTCGGTCCATCCTCCGAGTCTGTGTGAGGTCTTTTGTGATTCTCCATCTAGTTGTATAACCAAGGTCCTTCCGCCCTCAGCCAGGGCCCACACCCACCTTTTATTTGCAGGTCTCCACTTGGGAGTCCTAAGGTTTTTTTTGGTGTTGATGTTAAGTGCCTGATTGAGAGACAGCATGTGATACTTGTGATTTCATTTGGGAAAAATGATCTGTTAACTATCTCTGTCAACGTGCTGACGTATTTTGGATGTATATCATACATAACAGAAGTATTACAGTCCCTGCAGCACTACATGTTTGGGTTCTTCTCACACTATGAATTGAACATAAATTTGTCCTACTACGTATTTGTTAAATTTGGCAGCAGCTAATTGTTCTGAAAAATCTGACAGTATTTATTATTTTTAAGTTGTATTTTTTGAAGTTATGTATGTATTGCTTGTTTAGAGTAGAATAAGAGAGTGTGTTTAGCATGCATTCATGGATTATGAAGTCGAAGATAAAGTGTCTGTACAAGGCAGCATTTAAAGCTGATAAGAAAAGAAAGGAATGTACTGAATCTTGTTCCAAAGCCATTGAACCTGAGGATTGGGTTGTTTGTTGCTTGGTTTTTCGGGTTGTTTTCTTTTTTTTTTGTGTGTGTGTGTGTATGTGGGTTTTCTTCCTCATGGAAGATTGCTTGAGCTCATCCGCATTTTGGAGGGATAAGCCTTCATTATGGCCTGCATACTTTTGGCAGCAAGCAATTTGTTTCAGCAATTAATGTCCACTGTTCATTAAAGTCTTTTTAAAGCAGTGTGAAAAGGTTTTTATAAATCATAAGAATTTTCTTGGGTATCCGTGATCTTCTGTAGAAGTCTTAACAACCAAAATAAAACCTGAATATTTTGTGATGTGTCACAGATGTGCTGGAGCAATCTGCCAAGCATATTGCCAAACATGCACAGGTGGCATTTGGCATATTATGGCTTCAGTTAATGTATATGTTTTAACAAATTATCACTGGCAGCTTTTGTTCAGGAGCTTCTGTTTAAATGCACAGTCCTCTCACAGCAGTTCACACAGTCCACGTTTCAGGAGCTGGGTCTTGATCTGTGGGTCCAGCAACAACTAGTTTAATTTCTTGGTAGAGATTTGTGAAATTCTGTACCTTTTGCAAGAATCATGTTGGCATATAGCAGGGAATGTGCTCAGAGGTCAGTGCAGGATTCATTTCAGAAGGAAAAGAAAAGTTTCAGCTGACTATTTAGTAGTTTTTAAATAATGCATCATTAAATAAGAAATTATTATAATGTGGAAAGAAACTCTGTAAACATATTTTGAGCCTTGAAATGTGCACCCCCAAGCCATTAGCTGAATACCAACTGTGCCACGCAGATTTTACAGGGCAGTGGAGTTCGGTGCTGTGGTCACTTGTATCATCACAAACTGTTCACATGCAGAAGATTATTTTTGTACACAGAATGACTGTGGTCTTTGTTTATTACATGAAAGCACAGGGAGTCTGTTTGAGAAGTTGATGGCAGTTTTCTGGTAAAACTTCCTTCTTTTTTGTGGGTACATGGTTTGTTAAGCTCTGGTTGAAGACATAAAGCAATTTTTAAGTATCAGCTAAGAACAAAGGTGATGTTCAGCTTCAGATTTAAGAGATACTGATTATTCAGTCTACTGCTTACCATGTAACTCATGTTATTCTCTCTACAGCACTGTGTGTGCTAAAAATACTACAAACTTCAAGTGCTTGATGTGCTTTAGGCTCTTCTTACCTTTGGTTAGTGTGAAATGAATTTTATGTTGTTCTGCCATAGCAGAAGATCTAGGTGCAAAATTCATTCTGGTTTAATACTGGCTGAAGAGAGAGTATTTTTTTATTCTATCCTTACTGAAATGTTAAAATATTTAAAACAAGTCTAACATACAAAATTATGTACTGCTCGTTTATAGTGATCTCCTTGCTGGGTATTTGTTTGGAGACTGGGACTGACTGCTTGCTTTTCAAAGTAAATGTTGATGGGGAAGAACAAGTGGAAAGAAAGAAAAACAAATATTTATCTTTGTGGGAAAAGAAGCAGTGCCACGTTCACTGTCACAGAAATAGTTGTTCAGCAAGAGGGAGAAAGAGTGTTGACCAATAGATTGGAATGAGATCTAAAGAGGACAATTCCAATAAAAAGTAGCTATTGAGTGTATTTGACTACAGCTTCACTTTGAAAGAAGCTGCCTGTGATAGTTGGATCAGGTCTACAATTAAAAATGACTGACAATGAGAGATTTAACCTATCTAGAAGTCAAGGTTGAGTTTCATCACTCAGAACTCATTTTGTGAGAGGAAACAGTGTGTGGAGCAGGACACAGGTCTCCCAACCATCATTCCAGATTTTCTGCAGGTTCAGGGAAGGCCATTCTGCATCAGCTTACGTGATCCACATCCTTGGAAGGTTTCTTTCACAGCTAAAAGGGTTCTTTCTACTGCCTAAGCCACTCCTCCAGGCTGGAGCCCAGCCAGAGGAGGTGGCACACACTGAAGGCAGGCCATGGGCACGCAGGGTCTGGCACACTGCCCTAAGCTGACTGCAGGAGGATGAATCTGCAACCTGTTAAAGAGCTGGGGAGGTGGAAGAAGCCTGAGTTGAAGTAAGAAAGAGACAAATTTCTGCTGCTCTGGAGAGATGGGAATGTGTCAGAGCCATGGAGATAGGAACTTGGTGTTGGAGGGTGGGGTTAGAAGTAGTTTAATTACAAAAGCTAACTACATGCAGATCAATTATTTATAAGGACTTTCTCATTTATTTTTGGGGAGAAGTGTGTGTTCTCATGAACTGTGTAGTTTATTCCAAGAACTGCAAACCTCAGATGATCACCACAGCGCTTTGTGATTCCAGGGAGGAGTATTCTGGGAAGCTTGTAAAATTGTTTTGAATATTGAACTGTCACAAAGAAAATAATTTTTGGTTGGTTTTTTGCCCTTCTTTTTTTTTTTCATGGAAGTACATAGTTTCCAGTTGCACAGACTGTACCCTCTCATCCCAGCATCTGACCCTTGAACAACTGCTGTGTTTGGGATGGTCTCTTTTTCTCCACAAGCACAACTTCATAGGTCAGATAGGAAATCCCATCAGTAACCATCACTTACATTGCTTTTTGCACCAGTGCACCCAGTGCAGCTGTGCAGTACATGGCTGGGGCAGCAGTGCCCAGCTTTGACAGGGAGGGGGATGGCAGCTTTGGTGGGGCTGGCTCAGCACAGCTGGAATTAAGTGGTTTGCAGTCTGTGTGTGTGTGTCCGAGGAGGAGAAAGAGAGGACACTGGGGAATAACTAAAAAGGGAAATGTAAAACAAAGAACTTGAGTAAAATATATGTAAAAAGGAATACATATAGACAATAAGGAGGAAGCTAAATAAGGAAGGTAGGACAAAATTACCTTGGAGGAGGGAGAATGAGTATTACTGTGTAACGAGGGGTAAAAGTGGTAGAAAGGAGGAGAGGCTAAACAGGGCAAAACAAACAAAAGCTTTTTCACAACTTTTTCCTCTCTCAGTGTTTTGGCAGCAATACTATTAATGTGGTTTGTGTATTGCTGTGGCATTCTTGGATTTTGGACATTTTGGTGGGGGGTGAGAGGAACAAGAATGTGTCCTACTTGAGATACATCTCCTGGCACTGGCCATCAAGAGAAGAGATGGATATATGCATGTGTGTGCACTTACTAATAGTTCTTCTTTTGGTTTCTTATGCGTTGCTTTTACTGGTTTGGTTTGGACTTCTTAATTTTATTTAACAATTCCCATTTTCTATACTGTGAATACTATTTTTTAGACAGTAGGGGATGTATGTGTAGCCTTCAGCAGCTTTTGGTATAAGAAGAATGCCCCGCAGAGAAGAGGACATGTAGCGTACTAGGTGGAACAGTTATCCATACTGGGCCTACATAAAAACAATGTTTTGTAGGAACTTCATCTGCCACCTCAGGAAAAGCAGGCAGCATTTTAAAATCTGTATTCTCACCTACAGCAATAGTGCACGGAATGGTAACCAGGCATTAGGCACGAATCACACTTTTTTAAAAACTTGGGACAATATTACCAAATTAAAATAATAACATTCTGGTTTTAGGCACAGCTAAAAGGTAGCTGCTTACTTTAGTTGGTCATTATGTCAAGTAGTTTTCACCTGTTATTTATTTGGTTTTGATCACCAGTTTGCTGGCTTTTAAAAAAGAAACATTATACTGCTTTGAGGGTTTTTTTCTTCCAAGCAATATGATACACTTAAAATCTAACATATGATACACTTTAAGTCTAGAAACTGTGTTTTTAAGTTATTACCAGAAGAGGGAGTGCATAACACTTTCAATACAATGAAACCTGTAAGTTTATTGATGAATAGCAATCAATAACCACATGACTTATATAATAAGTTAAAAAATAATTGTAGGCTCAAAATTACTTTCAAAATAATACAATTAATGCCAACATTTTAAGCTTCTCATTAGGCTTAATTCAGTTTAACACTAAATAATTATATCCAAGTAATGTAAATGGCCTGGAAGGCAATTCAGATTCCTAAGTGCTGTGTTGTGTCTACCTGTAACAAAGATTCAAACAGCTTTTCAGTAGCAGTCTTGGATTAGCTCTTGTATTATCCAACTCTGAGAGCTCCATAACAGTATGGAACAATTACAAATATCTTTTAAAAATGTAGAAAATAAACAGTAATAGATAAATATTATATGTAATTTTACGTAAGTTTGTGATAATATTATTGACTAATAGACCATCATTAGCTATCTCAGGCAGTAACAGCCAAAATACTTCCAAACCCTGTTATCTCCTGTTGATGAAACAAATACATAATATAGTGTTTGTACAGAAAATCATTATTTTTACTCTATAATTTGTGTAGATATTCCTGCAGTTGTCATGCAGCCAGGTAACGGGTTAATCTTTTCAAGAATACCAAAAAACAGTAGGAAAAAAGCCGTCAGTGTGTCTAATATGTAAACTGATAAACTTTGCCTATTCCAGTGCCTTAGGCAAGTTCTGCCATGTCAGAGTGCTGCTGGCCAAAGACAGCAATGATGTTTTGTTTCCCCAAGTTGTATTAGAGAAAGAAGGACCACTGTCTTGTCCTGTTTTCTGTTCTCCTTTCCCCAGATAACAAGTTGTCCAGGTTGGTGTGGCACTCTGCAGTGCTTTGTAAAGGATGCAATTAGACCAGGCTCCTGGAGGGTTGAAGCAGTTCCTACATAACTGAGTTTTTCCTTGTTGTTTGGCAAGATTGTCAGAAAACCTTTAATTCACAATTGTATACAAAGTAGCTTTCCAAAAGGTACTCTTTTGTCTTTTAGCCATGTACTCTTTTTTTCTTTCTCTTTTAGAAAAGATAGCCTTTTCTCTTTTAGCCAGATCACCTTCTTATGTTTTTACCCCACAGGATTTTCTCCCTCTGGCAGGCCAGGAGTGGTTTTATGCCGTGTCCTCTCTGTGTGACCCTGCTGGTTGCAAAGAACCTGTTTGTCATGTCTGACTCTTGGAAAAGCCCTGGTTTCTGTGGAGCATTGTGGTGAATTCTGTGCGTTAGGTAGAAGGTGTGCCCCTTTCAGGGCACCCTTCCATTCTGAGCTTAAAACTTTCCGATGTTTGTGGATTATCTGTAGAGCCGGGTTTGAGCTGTCAGAAGTTTTATGTGATATACACTGAGAGTTTCAAGAGCTGTTCATCCCTGTGTGATGGTACATATGGTATTTACATGGAATTCATGGCTCTTCTTGCTAAGAGGAAAATTGGCTGTGTTTCTTTTGTTACTACGTGGCTGAAGTTGTCACCTGGGTTCTTAAGTGTTCTGGTTTTATGCTGTATTAGCGTGGGCTTAGTGAAGTAATTGTTTTTACTTCTTTCACTTTTCTAGATTATAATGAGAAGCCTTACAGAACTCTGTAAAGCTCTGGCCGTGCTCATCATTGGCATGGGACTAGCTAGCACTCGTTTTCTTCTGTTTCATTTTGGCTTGCAGCCTCTAACAAGCCACATGTAACCATGTGTATGCCTGGAAAGATGCCACACTGGCCCTGTCCTGGCCTCTAAGGTCAGAGGAAAGGTTTTTAAACTGCCACAGTTTGGTCCCCCATCACAGTGCCATGTACTCTTTGACCAAAGGTCATCATGTGGGTCACGAAGCAATCCACCAGCTATCTTCTAAAAATACCTGGTACTGCTTTAATAGCCACAGAAAAGATATAAACTTACATATGTGTGTGGTATTGCAAGACTTGATGCTCACATATTGCTTGCCACACCCTGAGAATGACAGCTAGTGGCACCTAGGAACTGCTCAGTGCCAAGTTTTTCTCTCTGTATGATTGGTCTCCATTCAGGTTGAGAATGGGCACTGACCTTTAGGGCCATACTCATCCCCTTTTTCTGTGATCACAAGAACATATCCAGGGAGGCTGGAGTTGGCAGATAGTTAGGATGTGCTGAAAGCCCTGGTGAGCTTCTGGGCTGTTTGCTATTTCCTCTACCCTGTCCCAGTTGTCCAGGTGGCAGAGATTCACAGTAAGCTGTGGCAATACACTTGAAATCTAATGGACTCAATGTCCTTTCCCGATTTTAGTCCCTGTAAATGACATAATTCTGTACAGAAACCTTCATTCTCTGTGTACACACGTGCTACCTGAGTAGTAATTATATTTTGTATTTCTGGTGTAAACAAACATGTTGTGTAAGTGGAGTTGATACTAAGGCATAAAATGCTGTCACTTGATTGTGCACCAACAAGGCTGTCAAGTTGTTCCTCTGTACTCAGTCATCTATTTTATTCTGGGCTCGCTCCAGTTTTCTGAAACCTGAGGAACTTCTAAGCTTGCTCACTTGGAAAAGAAAACATCAAAACCAGTAATCTTGCCCAATATATTTGTTTTGTTTTGCAGGATGTAAAACACTCCAAAGTGGCAGCTGCTAGAGAAAAAAAATCCACGTATTTCAAAATCCATAGCCTTGTGGTTCTGGAGGTTCTGGGAATTTAATTCACGCTGGTACTTCAGAGCACTCATTTCCAAATACAAGGCAGTAGTACTATGTTTTGTCTGATTTTGCTGCTCCTTTACTAAGGCTGGCTTTGTGGTGTCATGTAGCAAATGGTGGGGTTCTTTCCATGCACCCCATGTAGCAGCAAAGTCAATTTTCCAAGTAACCACGCTGGAGTCCTCAATTGATCAACTTTAAGAAGTTTGTTGTTGGCTCAAGGCCCATTATTCTCTTCCTTCCAGGAAGAATAATAATAGTAGCCAGTAACCAAACAATCTCTTAAAAGCAAAATATTTACGACAAAACCATCTTAGACAGTATGAAATGTAAACATAAGCAGGCTGCAGTGTAAGCAAGCCCAGCTTATGCACTGTTGGTATCAATGAGACGAAATTCCTTGGAAGTCTAATTTTTTTTCTGTACCCCTCAAAGCTTCTAGGAACTGGCAAACTCATCATTACTGCAGCTCACAACCCAGTTTGTTGTTGTGCCCAGTTCTTACGCCTGCAGCCCTCTCCCTGGGATCAAGTCACAGTTTAATTCTGGCTAGTCCTCACTCGTTTCACTGCCAGCTTTGGCACAAGCAGGCGTTTGGTTTGTGACACTGTCGGGCTTTTGAGTGGATGGTTCTGCTCCTTGTTATGGACAGAGCAGATGGTGCAAAGGCTCAGACTGAGTGGTCAGGATTGGGGGAGAGGGCAGGAATGTTTTTTGCCTGTGGCAGTATTAGCTTGCACCAGCCAGTTTAAAGTGGTTGTGAAATTGGTGCCTGACTTTGCTGAATTCTGAGAAAGGATAAGTGAGTCTTAATATGCGTTGAAGACGGTGAAGCCTGGTTGTCTGTGGCTTTGTCCTGTGTGTTTTGCCATCACTCTCCCATTGCAGCACTTCCTGCTCTGTGCACAGACATGGCTTCAGGTTTCATGTCATGTTTGCCTTTTTTTTTTTTTTTGCTGGCCAGTTCAGTAAGACACGTGCACAGCTGGGCTGGAATGTGCTCATGGTGTCCAGCCAGCAAAGATCTTCCTGCCTTTCTCCAGTAAGAACACCAAGAAGTCCTACCTTTGCTGTCAGAATGCTGCTTTTATAGTTATTGATAAACACCAGTATCTTCAGGACATCTCCCAGCAGGGTGTAGGAGGGCACCATCTTGAATCCAGCTCTTCAGTTTTACTAAAATCAGCCTAATTTTGAAATACAGAACACTATAATGTAGGTAAGTGGAAGGAGATGTGATAGAGCTGCATTTGTCTCACTTTACAAAACCAGACAACAAATATAATGCAAGTAAAAGATTGGCTAGGGAATTTTTAATCTTAAAACCTATTTTCCTGGCAATGCAAAATGTGCAGGTTACTTCAACTTGTGGATTCCCTCCACCCCGCCAATTTTATTATTGTTTGTTTGTTTTCCATTTCTTGACATTCTGCAGTACTCATTTATACAAGGGAGCTACTGTATGTGTGTGTATGGTGATAGCATCACAAATTATACAAATACCTTTTTGTGTTACATGTGTTCAGTGAGAAAATAGAAAGAAGAGGGGGTTGATGCTGTTCTTTGTTATCTGGAGTGGTAGGAAGCAAACTTTCTTCCCTTGCAATGGTTTCAGCACAGTTCAAGTTGTCCCTCTTGGGTGATTGTGTAACACCAAAGACCTGGAAATTAGGTTCTCTGCAGTGATTCACATCAAACTGCTTCTCTCCCTCCTGCGCTGTCCTGGTGTCAGAACTGGAGTCTCCTCACTGCAGCCTCATTCCCTGGGAGCGAGCGGCGTGCGCAGGTGGGTGTTCTCTGTGTGGGGATCTGCGCAGTGCATTATCACAGCTTGCAGGGCTAATTTTAGGCTTCTGAACTCGGGTATTAACTGATGATGTGAGTGTTTGTATTGAATCTAATGTTGTTGATGTTTTGGGGATTTTTTTCAATGGCTTCAAGTACTGTTGATAGAAAATAAAACTTAAAACCTCTCGCAATATTTAGTACCAGGAAAAGAATTTACTAATTTCATTGCTTTATATAATGGGTTGCTTTTACTACATTAAGTAAAATTACTTCTGCGTTTGTCACAGTACACTAGCAACATGTGATTTCACTGTGCCACACACACAATCCTGTTCAAGGTGAAACCTTGTGAATATTCACTGCATAATGTTGCTCAGAAGCCTTTAGAGGTTGAAAAATAGTAGGTAAAAATGCATGGATTGAGACAGTTGGCATATACGTTGCTGCTATAACATAAGCAGGCAAAAAGTCCTGTTGCATTCTCTATGCCATTGTGTATTCCTGTGGGCCGAGGCTGCTCTCTCCCTGTGTGAGTATCCTGTCATGCCTCTCCCTTCCATTCCAGCTCCTGCCTTGATGCCCAGCTGCTGGGGTTTCTTAGCGGTTGGGTTCTTTGTCCTCATTCTTACCCAGAAGGAAGACAGCTTTCTACATTGTTCCATGTGGGAATTACATTGCTTGATCTTGGTCGGTTTATTTGTGGAACAAGCAACAAAATAGAACTTACTTGCCCTCTTGTACCTAAAATAAGAATGGGCCAAATCAAAGACTAAGAATTCTAGTTTCTAAGACAAATGCATCCGTGCTTGTTCCCCACATAGTATTTTGAAGTCAAGAATTTCGTGAACCACTAAAATCTGTTGGAGATTTAGCCAGTTTTAATTATGGGTGTGAAGTAGAAGAGTGTACAATAGAAACAAATCCTCCAAAAACATGCATGCCTCTGGTACTAATTTTAGTGGTGGAAGGAGTAGTGTTTTAAAAACAGCATAATCCGAGGAAATGTCTTCGTATTCCTGAGTTGTCCTTAACAATTAATGGATAGGTGACATGAGCTGTCAACTTCTTGAAATTTGGAGCCAAAGAGGAGCTGGTTGTTGTCTTGTATTCTGAATGTATAGACATGGGAATGTTAGTATTTAGTATTTGTGGTTTAGGATTTAGTATTAATTTCTAAGCTTGGTAATGGGAGCAGCAGCCTCCAGGTTTCTGAAAATTCCTTTAAATAAAGAAAAAAAACCCCAACCCAAACAAAGCCAAGTCTGCTGAAATGGTGCTCCTGTTTCTTCTGTTTAAACCTTCTTAATGAAGAAAAGTAATATGCTAACACACTGATGCTAATACACAGAGGTGTTTGTACAAGCCAGCTGCCTCTCTTTTGGGCAAATTTCTTATTTTAGTGAGAAAGTAATTCGCTTGGTTTTAAAAATGAGTTTGTGTGTAATTTGATAGGCGAGGGAAGACCGAAAATTTCAGTTTTGATTATGGTAACTTAAAATAAGAGTAAAAGCCACAAACTGTTTTTTCCTATTCCTTTTGTCAGCAGGTATGCTGTAATTTTTTATAAGTGATTACTTAGGAAATGGTCTAGAAATTAACCATTTGGTAAAAATTAGATTTTACTGCCCATGTACTGGATTTGGGTGGAAATCAGACCTTGACAGTCAGACCTCAGAGCACGGAGAGTTAGGATGTGGAGACCCATCTGGAAGTTCAGGACAGTAAATAGTGGAGTGAATTTTTGCTGCTGGAGAAGCACAGCAGGAGTATCCAAAGAGTGCTCTGCCGGAGCACTGAGAACCCAGGGAGCTGCAGCTGTGGGGATAGTGGGTGCCCCCAGGCTGGGCGATGTCAGCCCAAGGTGGGGTGGCTGGTGATAGGCACATTTGCTGGAGAAATGGTCCTGGTGCCGCTGGCAAAGCCTGGCAGCTCACCGGGAGAATCTAAAGAGCATCCACAGAGCCTGGTGCCGTGGCCGTGTCTGAGCAGTGCCGATGGCACCCCTGCGGCTCCAGGGCCCGTGGCTGGCAGCAGGTTTGTGGGTGCAGCCGGGGCTGGGCAGAGGTCTGGGGGCAGCTGTGGGCTGCAGCGTGCCCAGGACCAGCCTGGAGCTCCAGTGGCCGGATGTGGCCGGCGGCAGTGCCTGAGGTGCCGTGGGCCTTGGCGAGCTCTGTGCACAATGTGGATAATCCCACAGTGAGGGATTAAGCGCTGCAGGCGGCCCTGTGAGCCCTTCTGAAATGTCACCGAAGCTGTCTGGCACAGCTCCAAAAGCAGGCAGGCAGCGATCTGGCCATGGACAGGGACAGACCGAGGAGCTCTGATCCTCCCGAGCTGCAGGCCGGGCAGAGTCAGTACCTGACAGGGCCAGACGCTGCTTTGAGTTGTTTCCCTGCGGAAACTTGAAAATCCCCAAAAGCCACAACTCAGATGGAGAGACTGGCAAGAGAAAAAATAGCAATCAAACCTTAGACAGCCACTTGCAGTCCTGTCAGGCCCTTAGATAAATTGGCAGCTGTTAATCAAAATGTTAATTAAAGGAACTATCAAAAGTGTGTTCATTTTAGCTTGTTTTTCTGAGTGTGCTCACCCGTGTAATTTACAAATCAGAGAGCAAACACATTCCTGTTACAGCTCTGCGGATGGCTGGTTGTGGGCAGGATGGTCTGTGCTGTTTTGTCTTGGCTCCGGAGGAAATGGGAAACGCAGGCACAGCCTGCATGTGTCAAGTGCAGTCATGTTTTTCATTTAAAAGGTTAAACTGCACAAACATTTTAGTTAGCACATCCTAATTACAGCACTGCTCCATTCTTTCAAAAGGAAGTGTGAAAAGGCTGGTAATATTTAATTTGAAAGACACTATTGTGCAGGCACAGTAGGTCTGTGCCCTCATTTGATTGTATTAGTGATTTCCCTGGGATTTTGCTGCAGTAAATTTTTAATTAGTGTATAGTTAACGTGGTCAGTGTTTTTAAATGTGAAAACAGTTGCTTTATGCCAGTTGTTATTGACCAGTGTTAATGAAATAAGCAGCAATGATCCTTTTCTATCTTTCAAAACTTACTAATGCCTAAAAATGTTAAACTGGGAAAATGGAAGGATTTGACTTAAAAGAAGAAACCAAGTTACTTGTTTTCCATTGATGTTGCAAATTGTGTGTTTACATTTCAAGAGATTTCAAATTTTGGAAATTTGAAACATATTGCAACACAACAGGTTTCCTTCCCATCGTCCTTTTCCATCGTGAAAGAGTTAAAAATTTTGTGTTTAAGACCTCAGAACAGAAAGTGGGGTGCTGGCTGTGCAGGCAGAACCCCAGCCAGATCCCCCATGCTGTTCTCGTTTTTCCATGAATTTTTCCTGCAAGTGAACGCTGTCCTTAAGTGTAGAGTGTCCTGTTTGCCAAAGGAAAGCACGTGGGTTGTCCCAGCTGTGTGGTGTGCATGCATGTGTGGAGACAGGTGAGACATGGCTGTGACATCAGAGAGAGCCCCGGGAGCTCCCTCCTCAGTTCCATCAGTCAGCGCTTCCTTGACTGCTGTGAGCAGAGAGGGGCTTTGTAGTTGGCCAGTTCAAATAGCCATGTACATGTTTATATTTTATTTTTTGATCTTACAAAGCTCTTATATCGTGGCAGTGGAAGTCACTAGTTAGTTATGCAGCACATAAGAAAAATATTTGTGCTCAATGTCTTTTTATCCTCTAGCTTCTTAATGACAAAATTAAAGAATGTGCTTTCCTTAGCTGACATCACTATTTCATATATACCCTGTGATATTTCCTCTTATTTCCACACTCAAAACAAAGTCAATTCCCTCTTTTTGATCTCTTTTGTGTGGAGAGCTTTCCATTTCAAGGCCTTTCTTTTACACCTATCTTCAGGACTTTATGGGTTAGCCTGTAATGCGCTTTGTATTTTGGTTCACTAAAAGCTTTTAAGCAAATTTTCATTGTCAGCATCTTATTTTTTTGTAGCAGAACTGAGTCTGACAGTCAACATACAACATTTAAAGTTTGCTACATGTAAACCTAATTTCTGGGTAGAGAATGGGTAGAGAGAAAGAAAAGCAGAAATTAGGTGGTAGTTCTTCCCTTAATTCTTTATTTGCATCTTTCAACACACCACTCTTTATAAATCTTTTGTTTACCAAAGGTTTTTGTTAAACTTTGGGGTAATGTTGGGGTGTGGTATTTATTTTGAATTTGCTTTATATTTTTTTTTGAAAAACTGAAGCTTTTCTGTATGGTCATTCTGGGTAAACATACACAGCTGGAAAACTGTTGTCTTATATTTTTGAGAAAGCTGATCCATACTGCATCTTGAGGCACAGCTGATCTGTACTGCTTACCTCTGTCTGTTTGATGCTCTTGTTTATCATCACTGTGGCTTTTCTGAAGTTTATTTCAAATAAGATTTTTTTTTTTTAATAGCGAAAGAATGGCTTACTCAACACCTGCGTTTTAATCAGACAGTGCAGGTATTGTCATGTCATCAACAGGCTACACAGAGATTAGTGCTCATAATATGGATGTTATAATCTCTCCATGGCCCGATTACCATCTAAGATACTCTACTGTCCTTCCATAATAACTTTGCCATATTTGTATTTCAGTGCCTAACAGATTACGAGACAGTTACTGACCACATCTCTTGGCAAGTTCATTGGGGAACTGTACCAGAAGCTTGAGATTGGATGTTGTGCTGCAGTCTTTTTGAGATGTTAAAGCCTTTGCGTTTGGGTTTACCTGAGCAAGGAGGGAGATGGAGTAAACATCCTTCTCTGGCTGATGAGGGGAGACATTCCAGCAGCTGGTCTCCCTGGCTCCATTTTTGCTTGTGGTTCTGCTCCATGAATAATTTAGTGTCCTGCTTCTATCAGTTTTCCCACATTGTTCTCAGGAGTTTTACTGGTCTGAGGGGGCTCTGAATAGCTCAAGCAAACCTGATGGGAGTGTCCTTAATTCCAATTTGCCACTACACAACACAGAAAACCCTGGTCTGTCTGCAGGCTTGGGATGGCACTACGCTTGATGCTTCAAAGGCTATTTTACATCTCTTGGGGGAAACCCATGTATTTTAGGGAGGAATTTTAAATCCTCTGGAAATTTATTACAGAACTGTTTGTGTGCTGAATACAAGGGGGTTTTGAAAGGATTGGTGACAAATACGGAAAAGTGAAAAAACTGGTTGTGGAGAGGCAGCACTTGGGAAAGGGAGATACTTGAAGGTTATTTATTTAAATACATTAATTTATTATTACATTCTTAATAACTGTGTTTGCAATCTGCTCCTCTCTCTCTTTTTGGTGGTGGCAATCTTGGATGTCAGGGGAGGTGTGCTGGTTTTGGGGCCATACTGCAGCAGTTACTGTAGAGGAGATGGCATTCCTGCCCAGGAAGTGAGTGCTACTAGAGAATTAAAACCCATCCTAGCTATGCTGTAGTTGTACCATAAAAAGCATAATTTGTCCTAAATTATATTTACAGAATTATCTCCTCTTTGAAATATATCAAAGTACTGAAGTTGGCATTCAGAATCTTACTAGTGAGGATGATAATTTTCCACTTCTCCCTCTTTTCTTCAGTGGCAGCAACAAAACTACCCTGCTTACGCATAATTTAACACACCTTTATCTAACGTATTTTGCACAGTGATCACTTGTGAGTGCATTTTGGTTCTCCAAAATAAATGTCTAGGAAAACTATAAACTTACTGTGCTGAATATTTTTCAAGTGAGGAAGTGCAAGACATAAGGTTGCATCAGTATTGCTTGGCCATTGTCCGTTTAAAAGATATTATATATGGCTGTTTCTTAGTGCCACAAGCATATGTGACTATGAGTTGGCTTCTTTTCGTGATTTTGCTAACACTGAGTGATAAACAATAATATCAGCTGCCAGATGCAAGCCAGTGGTTTTTTATGAAACAGGAAGACAAAGCATCTCAGGACATGATGGATAGTACTGGTGCCCATCAGGGATTGTTGGTCTGTCATACTGGTTGCTTGGATTCCATTAATATTCTGTTTTGTAACCTTCTTGCTGAAGTGACGATGACTTTGTTCAGCTGCTCTCTGTTCAGCTAAATGTGTACGGTGAAACACCACACAATTGAAGATGGAGTGACCTCATCCTGACTTACAGTGCGAACAGAACCGATGGGATGATTAAAGGGACATCAGTGGAAGATTAAGGCAGAATCCTTGGTATCTAGGTCCTGTGATTAGAGCAGGATAATGAAGCAGCAATAAGTGAGTGAGCAGCAGATCAAGCTCCTGCCCAGACCAAGCATCTGCACCCTGCCAGGGTGGCAGCAAAGGAAGAGTAATTTGCCTGCTATGCCCGTGATTGTTTTAGCTCCCAGTTTCTCCTGCAAAATCCTCACGGATCTAATTTTTTTTTATCTTTATCATGGTGAGATTAGAGTGATGGTGGGCTAGAGCTGCACAAGGGATTTTAGTTGCTTGCGAGTAAAATCTGGAGCTGTGTTGAGGTGTCCTTCCATAGCAGTGTCTGTGCTCTGCTGTCATGACATTGATCTGATCTTCCTGGACAAATGAGAAGACCAAGTCAATTAGCTCTCCATCACTCTGGGAATGAAATACTCTTACTGACAGCAAATAAATTTTTTATCCTCAGGTAAATGATGTTTGTTTTAACATGCCGGTCGAAATTTCTCAAATGACAAGTTACACAGTAGCTCAGTATGATGGAGAAAAGGACAAATTTGCTTTAAGTTTCACTGTTATTATGCTTATACTTTGTGATACAGACATACAGACATGAAATAACAATTGCTTAAGCATAAAGGGTTTTTTATACTTTGTTTCAATATACACATCTAATCCTATAGTTTGAGGAGTACCCTTACACTTACTCTACACAATACTCTTAACCTATGTTAAGTCTTTTTCTGAATGTTCATTGAAGTTACAACATGCTTGACTGAACCAAACTCGTGTGTGTTCTCCTGGGTGTGCTTTGTTTTCACCGCAGCTGCACCAGCACTGACACAGGGCACTTTGACTTTTTGCCCAGTACTTATGTAAGGAGTCTGTATTAAAAAAATGGATTTATGAAACTTGATCTGTACATCTTGTATTTGCTGCCCAAAGCTATTAATTGATGCCCAGAGAGAATGGACACCACAAAATACTTCCTAGCTTTTAGTAAGCATAGACCTGGGAGGAATGTCTTGAAAATTTTTAATAGTATTGTTCCTCTTAAATTATTTTTTCTTTATTTTTTTGTAAGCATGCAGCAAAGAAAGTAGCATTTCATGAAAAATCAAATGCTTTTTTCTGTAAAAAGGTATAATGTTTTAATATAGCAATAAGTTATGAATCACAAGAAGTCCAAGTGTTTACTCATTGATAGAGGAATAAGCAGTAGTAGCCAAACACGGCGAGAAGCTTTCTCCTTTTTTTTCCTTCTTTTTCCATACACAGGTGCAGAATTGGAAATATCACTTCGATGTGTTATATAAGCAATCATGACATTAAAAAATTGTTTTCCTTGCAAGAATTATGTGAAGGGAAGGGATGTGAGTGCCAACCTTTAAAATTTGAAAACTGAACACCTGGAGATAGTTATATTTTTAAATGCTTTCGGGCTGAATGAGAATTCATGACAAATGGGAACTATGTTAAATCGGCAGAAGATTAGTAGATTTTATTATTATAATATGCTTAGCATAAAAAGGATGTGGTCTTGATTATTCAGTGACAGTTTATGTCGTAATTTTTCCAATAAAAGACTGTGTCAGTATGTCAATAACTATATTAATTAGATCAAATATGCAATTCTTAATAAGTCTGGTTTCAAAAATAATACTAGCTTTCTCTATTAAGATGAGACTTCAGTGCTCTTCACACGGTTTGCAAAACAGATCTTAAGCAGATTTCACTTAAAACCATGAATGTTATAAAAAGACTGAAACATTAAATATAAGCAAATTGTAGTAGCAGCCCTACCTCAACTTGCATGTAAGTCAACAAAAAAATAGGTCTAGGCAGGTTATGAAAAATGAGCTGAAAATTCTTCTTGTTTTGTTGATAGACAACATAAGTTGTGGTTATGCACAGAAGTGGTAAGTGAAGATTTCACAGCCCGGCAATGTTACAGTATCTCTTTCAGAAATTATCCCAGGATTCTAGAAAATGTGAATTTGATCAGTTTTTTTCTGAGTGTGTTTGTCTGTGTATGGAAATCCTCTCTGACAGGTAGAGTGTAAACTTGTGTGTGATCAGCCATTAGCCTTAGTTCTCTTAGGAAGTTTTTTTTATTATCGCCAGTTTAAAACACTTTATATTAAACTCACTTGGTTGAGCCTGGTGCTATTAAACATTTGTGCAAATAGCAGTAGCATCTCAGTTTGGTGCCAGAACAGTGCCAGTTACAGTTGCCAGAAGAGAAATGTTCTTATCATCCAGATTTATGGCTGAGATTACTATTTTGTCTAGTTTCTTCCTAATGATGAAATGCAAGGAGGTTCTCAAGTTTTATTCTAAGTCCCTTCTTTTCATCTGCTAGGTTTTTTCAAGAAAGTAACACCCTCACTTCCTTCAAAAAGCAAAAGTCATCATAACAAACTCCCAAGAATTGCATTAGTCATCCACTGATTTACTGGAGATTATTTGTAACTGTGATAAGCACTTGGATTTTGAATTTTCTAAATATACAGAATGTGGAAGAGTATTGAGCAGTGTTTCTCATTATCTCACAGGGTGTAGCATCACTGAACTCTAATGCCCCTCAAATAGTAACTTAACAGAGCTGCTCAGGGATTCTTGCCATTGCTATAAAAAGCCATTTGGCAATAAGCACTGCATCATATTAGAAGCACAGGCATTTACTAGAACATAAATATGTTAAAATACTTCATTTACAGACTCTTCATTGGCAGCTGGTTCTAGTGGCAGCTGGTGGATAGTTTTGATAACTAATAATTTTAAATACTACAATTTTAAAGCAGTTGTTCCTTGAGGTGGGTGATAAGTTACTGCGTTTGTTTGGTATTTTTGTCATTTCCCGCTTGACTTCTCGGCTTCTTGGCAATTACCCATTCGGAAGTGATGAGTATTTTGCAAAATTTGCAGAAGGTTTGTTAGGTAGCTTGTACCCATTTTTGCTGTTAAACAGAGAAACATACAAGAGTTGGTTCAGTTTCTTTCTTCGTCTAAGCTCTATATTCATCCATTATTTTTATTTTTCTGAGCTAATGAACACATTTCAAGTGCTGCTTCCCCACCTCTGCAAACAACTGGCTTGCCGGATGTCAGACTCCTGTATCTTCCTCTGGCACTGGTGGAGCAGCTTGGTTTTCCCCCTGGTTGTTGCTGTTGTGTCCCAGGCCTGCCTGCAGGGGCTGCATGGGGGGTGATGAGCCCCATGGCACTGGTACGGGGTTGGTGCTCTCTTATTCCATGGGTTCCAGCTACCGGGGGAGTCCTGGCTGTACATCACTTGAGTGATGTGTCGTTGCTCTGTTTAAGATCAAGGGAAATAGGTCATATAAGCAGAACACAGATGTACTAATTTACATTTCCCAGGGTGTTACAGCCTTCTGCACAGGTTGCACTGGACTTGGCTGTCACTCTTGGCTGTAGTTGTAACTTCATGAGTAGCCTGCTGCTTCCACAGTTCACTTAAGTCAAAATCTGTAAGGTGATCCTGAGATTGATCAGTGGTGGATTGGGACACCTCTAACAATACTTAGCTGCAAAAGGGGTGTTACCATTGCCTTTCCACTCCCCTGACAGACCTCTTTCTTGTGTCTCTTAGATTTGTGGTTTTGGTTTACTTGATTGCCAGAAATGTCTCTTAAGTAGCTGTTGATTACACAGATCCTTGAGGAATCACACGTGTCCGTGTATCAGTGAGCACACGGTCCATTAACATGTCTGTGTAGGCAGAGTTGGAAGCTGCCAGATGTTTTGAGAAGTCATGGTTCTAAAGAACTGCCTTTACAGTAGACACTGTTTTACCTGAAATGGTGCTAGCAACGTAGAAGTGTTCATGGTTTGATGTTAATTAAAAAACACGTTCAGTGATGGAATCTGACCACTCTTGATTCAAATACTCAGGTTTTTGTAGAAGAATATCTGTTGCTGCTTTTGATGTTGCTGCTAAATAGAAACAAGAGGGGAAAAAACCCAACCAAACAAAAAACAACAATGCTCAAAGTACCCAGTGTAGGTCAATATTTGAGCTGATGTTCTCAGAGGTGTTCCATACTGAAGGTCTGATAGATAGTACCAAAAGTTTGTTGTGAAGTAAAAGTGAAAATGTTTGATTCAATGTGATTTTGATGGTTAGGAGACATACTTACAGATAATTCTTATCCTTTACAGGAATATGATATTTAAGCTTGCCTGGCCTGAGGATAGGGGTCTCTTGGCTTTGTGTGTCTGAAGTCCAGAGCTGATTGTTTGAGATGGAGGGAGAGCTAAGCTTTAGTGGCTGAGAAATGTAGCTCCCAAAGCTTAAAGAGACTCCGGTAACCATATGGAAACCAGCATTGAGTGGAACCTCATGGATTACAGAGAGGCTTGATTACTGTATGCTCTGTGTGTGGCAGGAGACCTCCCAAGCCAATAAAGGAAAAATGTTAATGGAGAAAATGACAACATGAAGTATTTACAAATTCTTTCTATATGGGAGCTTAAAACCCCTTTTCACTCTTTCAGAAAGAAGACACAGCTCCTCCAGCAAGCCGCCTTTGACTCCTCCCTCCTCTTCAGTATTTTCCCTCATTTCATCTTTCCCTTCAAAAAACAAAGGTAGCAGTGGAAGTGGGAGCAATCGCTCATCCAGTGGAGGTACTAGTGCATCATCATCAAATTCCAAGTTGTTGAAATCACCCAAAGACAAGCTGCAGCTCAGCGGAAACAACAGGCTAATGCATTCGGTACAGCACAGCAAAGTTCCCCATGACAAAATGTGAGTATGCCTTTTGACAGAGAATTAAATGTCATTACTTGCATAGACACTGATATGTCAAGAAAGTTTCCTTTTGTTTCAGAGGGTTTTTGGTTTAAGAGATAATAATTTTAAACTCCTCCAGGTCTTTTCCTGCAGCCTAGTCAAAGATTATAGTTAATGCTCATAACTGTGTTGAAGAAGAACTCGAGCAAAGCTGCATCTTAAATCACCATGAATAAAGGTCATTTTACTAGAGGCTCCTAATTCTTTGATATAATCTGCATACTTTGATTGTAAGGGAGTTTTAGCTCTGATTCAGGTGTTTTTTAACCTGAATATGTGAGATAACAGCACTGCTGATAAAATTTACTGCTACAGAATGATGCATTTCTCACTCGATGTAATGGGTCCATTGCAGTTGCTTTGGACAGTTTGCAGTGATATTCTCTGTTCATGAATGCAAATGGTTTCTGAAGTCTCTGGACACTCTGAAATGTCAGGGAAATGGGAGAAAAGAGGACAGAAAAGGTTATGGGTATCATAAAAAATGTGAAAATTAAAAAGATAATAGGAGGAATGTCTACATTTATATTGGGAATAGATCAGAGTATTGTTGAATAATAACACATTTTAACTATTTTTTTCTCTTTGTTTTTCATAAATAACAGTATGACTCCATCTGTCAAAGTGGAAAAGATTCATCCAAAGATAGATGGTGCCCAACTGAAAGCTGCTGTTGGTCCAACTTGTTCTACTACTGTGAGTTCCTCAATAAAGACTGGCCTTAATTGTCCCTCAATACCAAAGCCACCCTTGCCTTCCCCTGGACAGATACTGAATGGTAAAGGTCTTCTCTCTGTGCCTCCATTTTTGGAAAAGAAACCTGAAGAAAATACAAATAATAGGAAATTTTTACATAAAAGATTGTCAGGTAATTATTTTTTAATTATTATTAGCTATATTCCTTTTAGTAGAAATAAGTTCCAGAAGTAAATTAAAGCTCCTGTAATACTGTAACTTGTAGTAAGAGTTTTTTAATATTATAATTTAAATCTATAATTTGACATACACTTTAAGGATGCAAACACCTTGAAATTGGCTTTTCCTTTCAGAAACCTGTACAGATCTCAAAGGCCTGTCAGTTCTGACAGTTTTAAAATTACACTCTTCTACTATCTCTAAAGATTTTAGTTTTCTTTTTTCTATATGGAAGGTCCAAATGTACACAGAAAACAGAACAACTTGCACCTCATAAACTCAAAAATGGAAAACTCAGTCTGCTCATTACACTTTTTAACACAATTATTTTGAGTGTTAGTAGAATGGTAGAAATGTTCTTGATACCAAAGCCAACAAGCAAAAACCCACCATTTGTTTGTCAGAATCCATAATGGTGATCCCTGCTCCTAACAGGTAGCACTGAATCTTCCTTTGAAGTCACTTACAGGTGTTTGTAGACTTGAGATCTCTATTTCAGCATACCATAAACTTGCTGGGAGTGTAGAAAAAATTATTTTACAATTTAATTGTGCATTTTTATTTGTACATTTGCCTGCATCATATTTGAAAGATTTCTAATATGATTAATTTTTATAATGAAACTAAATGTTAGTATTTCAAAATGTCTTTTGATAACTTTCCAATACTGTGTGTCTTTGACAGAGAGAGAATTTGATCCTGATATATACTGTGGTGTCATTGATGTGGAAACCAGAAAACCTTGTACTAGGTCTTTAACATGCAAGGTAGGATATCTGAATCAGGATAAGATTATCTGAAATTTTTATTCAAATTCCTGAGGAATATGATAGCAAATGGAGAACTGCAAATTTTTGCTGTCGGTAATTACTACTGTAAGTGGTACCTCTCAAAACATGTTGCTCAGAACCAAGAATAAATTGTTTTTGAAGTTCAGTTAATTATTTATGCAAAAAATATTTCTTAAAGTAACCTGGAAAATTGTATTTTTGTATAAACCCTTTAAACATGGATGTTGACATGGGACAAACTGTGTTACTCCACATGTAGGTAGCAGGGGGCCAGTGTGTTCCTCTCTTTGGGGTTAACCTTTGGGTTGTAGATTACGAATTTTAAAATTCCTCATAAGCATTGAAAATATTGCTTATGCAGGATTTAAATAATTCAAGCTCTTCTCCTCTCACACCCTCTCCTCTTCCCCCAGCAGAGTCTGCAGCAGGTGCTTGGTAGGAATTTGTGTAAATGCTAATGCTGCTGGATGTACTTCTACAGCCAGCTCCTGAAAGAGCCATGGAGCACACCTAGAGGTCAAACTCTAAATTAAACAATCCATAAAAACTTTCAGTCAGACAAAATGTATCCTCCAAAATCCTGGGGGACAGAGGACTGTCACTTGGTCCCAAGGAACCAAGAATCCAGATCCCCTGCACTTGTGTAGTATTTTGCTGCTTTCCTGCAAAGCAGCTCTACCTTCAGTTTGGGAAACGTCTGGTAAATAAACCACCTACAGAACAAAGGTAAATGAAGCTGGCACTAATGACTCAGAGGAACTGAACTTGAACACATTGCCCTTTTGGAATTACAGAGGGGAGGAAATTGTTTTGCTGATAGAGGAGGGAAAAGCTGTAAGGTTTTACAAGAGAAATAGGCAAATCAAAAGTGAAAAAGAAAAAGTAAAAACATTTCTCAGCAATTCGTTAGAATATGCCACTCCTAAAACATTTTTGTAATTGCTATTTGCGTCTGAATTATGTGATAAAAATTTTTACCTACTAAAAAGAATGAAATCAAACCCTTTGTGCCGTATTAAAAAGGTACTGTATGTGACTTTAACAAGTCGGAAAAACAGCTTCCATTTACTTCACCTTACTTAGAGTTGGTGCCATTTATACACATACACGTCTTACTGTCTGTAGTGTTCAGGACGCTCAAAGAACTTTGAGTCCTGACTGACTCTGGGTTCTGCTGGATGTTTTGAATTCCTTAATATCTATTTGATTACATTAGTTTTCAAGGAATATGTTAGTATATAGAAGGCAGCACAGTACTTTTATAAATATTTTTCAGGTCTCCCATTAGAAGTCTGATTTTAAACATTATTTTGTTGAATATTTTCGTAAGTGAAAGTAAATATTTTCTCTTTTTGGTTTTGCAGGAGTTGGCAATTGAAGTATCAGTGTAAAAAAGGTTTTCGGTTCTAGTGTGAAGCTTATTAAACATTTGGCAGTTTGGTTTTTAAAAGGAAGTTTGAAAGAAGCCTTTTACCAAATTGCTGGTTTTGTTACTCTGTATCAGACAAGGATATAATCATCCACCAAGCAATTTTAAAGTTTGTTTTCTAAGTCATATTTCCATTTGTTTACTAAAACAGGTCTGTGATGATTTTCTCTGTTTTGGAGCTCTAGACATGCGTTTTGAGTGTTTGACTTCCACAAATGTCATAGCCCGGGATTAATGATTTATTCCTGGTTCTGCAGACACATTCCTTAACCCAGCGGAGGGCTGTACAGGGTCGAAGAAAACGATTTGATGTGTTATTAGCTGAGCACAAGAGCAAAACCAGGGAAAAGGAACTTCTTCGACATTCGGATCATCATCAGCAGATGCCCCCTCTCAGGGAACCACATCCCTCACCTACTAAAACTTCCCAGGAGCTGCACCAAAATTCTCATGGAGTTACTCTTACAGAATCAAAGCCTTTATTACCTAATAAACCCAAACCTCACCCCCCCAGTCTTCCAAGGTAAGGAAAATCTGCAGATGCAGTGGTATGAAATGAACACTGGGAGCTTGATGAGGTGGATTTTGAGGGAGCGATATAGATCTGTTGGACGGGGCAGTGTGTGTTTGCTCCAGGCCTGTTGCCTGTCTGCAATTAGCAATTACCTGCTGAGGGTAACTCCTGGCGAGGAGGGGTTGATGTTTGAAGCAGTAAAAGCTGACTTGCATCAATGGAAGCAGTTCAGCAACAATTGGGCAACGCTTCTTTTCCAGGGGTACCACCATACCCTGTCCTTTGTCCTGGCAGATTTCAAGACTATGGACAACACCAGGAATCTCTTAATGTAGATTTCTTTCTCTCAGTAATAGTAAGCACTTAAAGGGTGGATTAACTGGACTTGGTTCAATAACACCTGGTTACTGCTTGCCTTGCCCAGGCCTCCAGGCTGTCCAGCCCAGCACAGTGGAAATGCCCCCAGCGAGTCTCCTTCTGTCCACGAGTCCCCACACCCTCCCTTGCCTGCAGCTGAGCCAGCATCTCGGTTATCCAGTGATGAGGGAGAATGTGATGAAAAAGAAGAGCCTGTTGAAAAACTGGATTGTCATTATTCAGGTCATCATCCTCAACCAGCCGCTGTACGTTTTCAAAGTTAACCTCAGTCTCTCCCTGGCTCTAATTGTAAACAAGTTACTTTGGGGTTTTACAGGTAGTTTTCTGTGGGGGTATGTGACTTGGTTTTTTTGCTATATTTTGAGAAAATTATTTTGTGGCCTAGTAGGCGGTGAAGGCTTAACTAGTTGCAAAATAAACATGCTTAAAAAATGTGTTCATAGCTCACTTCCTCAGTCCAGAAGAAACCAAAATGCCAGAATACTAAAGATGAAATTGGGAACTTTGCTCTAAAGTGCTATGGTTTTGGAATAAGGACATATAAACAGTGTCTTTTTGGTGCGATTTTCTTATTGGACTCCCCCCTCCACACCCACACACATTTTTTACTCAGGTTAGCAACATCACATTAAAGGTAGCAGTAAGGTATTTTAATATTTAAGTCTTGACAAAAGTTAGTTAGTCTAACTAAATGCAAATTTATTGCCTAGCCTGGATGTCAAATTATACCCTTTTTTTTTTTTTAACAGACTTCTAGCAGATAGCTGGTAGGTCCTCAGAAGTAGATGTTACATAAATACGTGTGTGTGTATAATATTTATACATAAAAAGACATACTGCTAACCTCCTCCGTTTAATCAGAGGAATTCAGATTTGACTTCTTCTATTAAGTATGGGAATATCAGAAGAGAAGAAAGTTATCTCAATATGTCAAGGACAAAAATTCAAAATAGTTGTTAGGCCATAGACATAAAAACTCTAATTTATATTTTTTTATTGTCTACTTAAACATCTAAAAGCATATTTATTATAAACAAATTGTTTTTCAGAGAGTTGTCATTGAAAGTAGAAAACACCAATAAAAATCATGTCTTTTCAGTTTTGCACATTTGGTAGTCAGCAAATTGGAAGAGGTTATTACGTGTTTGACAAGCGGTGGAACCATATTCGATGTGCACTTGACTTCATGTTGGAGAAGCATCTTAATTCACAGATGTGGAAGTGAGTAGAAGTGAAAGAGTTCTTATTCTTCTTTGTGTTTGTAGAAGTGCATGAAACCTTCGATTCTAGTTAAAGAACAGTAATCTTGTGTTCAGACTGAAGGTTGATGGTCTGTGCTTTACATTTTTTGCAACAATTAACTCTCAGTTTAATAAAATCTTCCAAAGGCATTAATCAACCCCAAGGTACAATCATTTTAAGGTAGCGTTATTAGACTGGGTATTAGCCTGAAGAATGGTGGCTGTGTGGGGTTTTATCTGTGTTTTTCTGTTCACCTGCAGGAAAATTCCTCCAGCATCCAGTAACACAGCATCAGTCCGTGCCCCACATCGGACAAACTCCATGCCTGCTTCTCAGCATGGTGTCAATGCAGCAGGGTTCCTCTTACCCACCACGGTTATGTCATCGCCAGCGCTGGTCTCTCCTTCCTGTGTGTCTCTGAACAACAAATCGGTACCATCCCATGGGACAACACTAAATGCCAATCCCGCTGCTTTGGGTGCAGTGGATCCTGTCTGCAGTATGCAGTCAAGACAAGTGTCTTCATCCCCCTCAACGCCTACAGTGCTTTCCTCTGTACCTTCACCTATGCCCAGCAAACCTCAGAAAATGAAATCCAGCAAATCTTTTAAACCTAAGGAATCTTCTGCTGGCAGTGGCACCTGTAACAGCACCGGCAGCGTCAGTAGCAGTGGTGGCTCAGGAAAGAAGCGTAAAAACAGCTCCGCACTGCTTGCACCTTCTCATTCCACAGAGTCCTTTAGAAAAAACTGTGTGGTTAACTCTGGAAACTCTGGGACATCCTATCATCCGTCAGTGACAGCTTCGTCCCACAGTGTTGGCCTCAACTGTATGACTAGCAAAGCTAACTCTGTTAGCCTCAAACATGACCAATCAGGGAGGGGTCCTCCGACCGGGAGCCCTGCAGAATCCATAAAGAGAATGAGTGTGATGATGAACAGCAGCGACTCCACGCTCTCCTTAGGGCCATTTGTTCATCAGTCTAGTGAGCTGACTGTAAATTCACACAGTAGTTTTTCACATTCACATACTTCCCTTGACAAATTAATTGGAAAGAAAAGAAAGTGCTCACCTGGTTCAAGCAGCATCAACAGCAGCAGCAGCAGCAAATCAAACAAAGTTGCCAAATTGACATCGGTGAACAATGTTCATGCAAAACACACTGGTGCAATCCCAGGGACGCAAGGACTGATGAACAGTTCTCTGTTCCATCAGGTAGGAAATCTTGTCTCAACCTAAGCCAGCATGAAATGTTTCCTCACGTGTTTTATAATACATATGTTCTCTTAAGTATTAAATAGGTAGTCGGTTCCAGATCCTGCTCAAGTAAAAGGTAGTTCTTCTCTTTGTCCACTACTCATTTTGAATGTTCTTATGCTACATTTACACAAGACTTTTATAAATGTTCTATATAAAAAAGCTACACTTTATGAAAGAATAAAACCTCACTGGAAAAGTAGTGTGTTCAGGATTAAAATCCAATAAACATTTTTTTTTCTGCTGCCAAAAACCTGAAATTGCTGTAGCTGGAGAGCCAGGAGGTCTGTAAGAGCTTTTTCAGAATGGTTTCTTAATTTTCAGTTTCAGCCACAGAAGAAGATTTTCACCTTTATGTATGTTTACTTAACCAAAAAAAGCCTTCAGATGGCTGAATTTATTTTTGGACTTACCTAATAATTACTATTTCAACTATGCAATATAAGTAAAGGAGAAATATAGTTTGAGTGAATTAAGAAGGAAATCATGCCTGAAACCATATTAACTTTGAAGAGATTTAGTTGAGGATTTTCAAGTCTCAGAGAGGCTGACCTCATGTTATCAAGGTTGCTTTGTGCCAGAGATTTTCCCCCAAATATGCCCTTGTTAACCACAAAATGGGTTTGATTTCAGTGCCTCTGACAGCCTGGCTCACTGATCCTTCTCTCTTTTCTTGCCCCCCAGTCGAAGGCCCGTCCCTGATAGCTGAAGGCACCACGGTGAGAAACAAACTGGACAGTTTTCACTACAAGCAAAACCTCCATCTGGATTTCTGGACTCCAAGATGCCTTGAGTTTTCCCAACTTCCCGTGGTCCTCAGGTGTGGAAATCTACTGGACTGTCACTTAAACAAGGAATTTCCCTGAAGCCATGTCTGTAGCAGCAAATATACTAGAAATGGACACTGGATGAAGTTCAGCCACATAATTGCTCTTATCAGTGTTAACAGTGGTCTGGACTGTTTGCTACAAATCTCTGAGATTTTCCTTACAGGAGTACATCATCTTGCCACTATTTGACATAGTTTGGCTGGGCAAATGAATGTTTTCTGGGGGGAAATAAACGTTACTGTGGACTTATTTTTATACTGATGGTGTCTTTTTGTAGGTGATAGCTAACCAGACAGACACCCTCAATGGAGAGGACCCCGTGACAAGGGGAAAAATGTGTGAGGCACAATGGAAAGAAGCCCTCAAGAAGGGAATATGGCTTTAGTGTTTTTATAGCAATGTTCCTTTAATGGAATATAAAAAAATAGCACAATTCAAAAAATAGTCTGTTTTGCCCAGCCTTTTGCAGGTAATTTGGGATAAGAAGCTATCAGGAGTTTAAAACAAAACAAACCCAACAAAACCAGAAAAACTTGTTTGAGGCCATGGCTCAGAAAACAAGCATAAAAATGTCATATTTGTGTGATACAAAACCTATTTTCTATTCTTTTGAATGAGATTTGATTGTGGAAGAAAAGTTAATTTTGTTCTTTAAAAATTCCAAAAATATCAAACAGACAAAGGCAAATAACCTCTAACACTCTATGCCCAAAGAACATATATATTGACCTCTACTGTATACCACAGGCCTTTGGTTTTTGTTTTTTTTTTAGAAAATACCTGTATTGGTGAAATTAGGCTGGTTTTTTCTTCCTCTTCCAGGTGATAAAATTAGCCCTTTTAAAACTAAGTTTTTAAAATATTGAAATATTTTCTAACAACTGTAAAAGTCAGTTTCTTTCTGCCTTGTTTTTGTTACAAAGTTGTTGATGTGTGACGCCTTCTACCACTCAGTAAGACTTTTTTTAGTCAAAATTCTGGAATAAATGCCAATTTGACAGCAGAGTTCACTGTGAAGCGCTGCTTTGTGCATCACAGTCATCCCAGGCCCACCCAGGCTTTATGAGCATGGGGGACTTTACAGTTTTGTATAATCCAGCCAATTTTTATGAGGCATTTTGTCTTGCTTCAAAACACCTTAAAAATGAATTCTGCTAAAGGGCTCATTGTATTATGG
Source organism: Pachycephala philippinensis (assembly GCA_013397055.1). NCBI lineage: Eukaryota > Metazoa > Chordata > Aves > Passeriformes > Pachycephala > Pachycephala philippinensis. The sequence continues at coordinate 102,391 of VWZT01005001.1, forward strand.
TTTGACTCATCTGGATGTTTTTGTTAAGTTTTTAAACATCAGGTAAAGGCTCAAAACTGACTAAACTTTTTATTAAGAGGGCAAAGCAAAGGAAGATGAAGTGCTAATCAAGAAGATTTGGTTTTTTTCTGCCTTAAAGGGGCACCAGCTATTGCTGAGAAGAGACAATCTGAGCCTGTCCAACTGTTCATGTAGCCCAGCCTTCTCCCCATTGTGGTGGCAAGTAGTAAGTACATCAGGGAATCCAAAGCCACTCTGAGTAGCAGTTGCTTAGTTGTTTACCTAATGATGCTTTCAGTTTCTCCTGAACTTCCTATGAAATCATTGTTATACAGCAAACCAACAAGAAGCCTCTATGCAGACACTTTAGCTTTGAATTGATACAAAAGATCACACTGAGAAAGCAATGTACTAGAGACTCTTATTATGCAAACTTTAAAAAAAACAGTAGACAACTTTTCAGGAACAAAAGGATTCGTATTTAATAGGATGCCCTATTGAAAGGATTGTTAGAACTGCGATTGGTTTAACGTAAAAGGAACCAAAGTGAAATGCCACAAAGATAAATCCAAGTGTATTAAATCCTGCACGTTTGGAGAGAAATCCATTCTCTGATGAAGTCCCTGGGGCAGAGCTTCCACTTCAGGATAGCATCAGTCACAAGTGCAATTTGACTCTTGGTAGAAACAAAGGTAAAGGAGACAAAAATTTGGCAAGATTGGATACTGGCGAGTTTGTGATTGAACTCTCCTCTGTTTTTTAAGGTTCTGTTGATCTGAAAGCAGAATGGCAAATTTCGCTCCTTCAGTAGCGTGCAGATGTGTACAAAGTGAATTCCTGATGGCTGCTCCTACAGAGCCAGGGTGTGCAGCCACCTGCGCCGTGCGGGCTTGAGCCACTGGGAGCAAGGAGTCCAAGCATAAATTCTGTCTGCTCTTATAGACCTGCTCTAAATATTACGTTTTAGATCTTGGTTATAAGCAGAACATTGTTCCTGAAGCTTTTATTGTCACGTAGTTCTTACTGTAAATAATTAAGGAAGCTTAAAATTAATTTTCCTTGCAAAATTGAATTTGCAGTGGCTGGGTTGTTTCTAGACAGATTTTGGTATTAATTTAAGAGATACAGTTTTTATAGTCTTTCCAACTTCTCGTTATGACTCCTGCAGTTTTCTTAACCTAAAAAATTGCTGCAATGATGAACAAAGAATTATACAAGAAAAAAAAAACATACTTTTGTATCTTTATTTTGGAATTTCTTGGTCTATTATAAATATTGAAGTATCCCTATTTCAGAAGACATATTTTGTTAATTGATTGTACATATTTAAATATGTATTTTTGCACAGGTCTTTTTTTCTTATATCCAGTTTTGGTACAATTGAGATCATCTAGTATTTATTTATTAATTAATTAAAAAAAAAAAGCAAATACCTTTTTATAATTTGAAGTGGTTCACTGCCAAGCCAATAGTTAACATGCCTACTTTGCAATGTAAGGGATGCCTCTGTTTTGTGAAAGCTGTGTCCCTTTTCCCTGTCTTGGGAGTGGGTGGATCCATGCCAAGGATCGCCTGGGTCCTGTGGCCAGGTCCTGCCTCGGGAGCCCAGAGCCCACGTGGTTGATATGGCATTGCTTATCAGTTGCCTGATTCCCAGAAGATCCATTTAGTTAAGTGACACACTGCTTCTCTTTTTTTAGTGTTCGTGTGTGTGTGTGTGCGTGCGCATCCATGTGGGTCTCATGTGGTTTAAAACTAATGGAAAAACTGAAAGTGCCTGATATAACTAGTTTTAAGCTTGGACTGTTTAGACAGCTTCTCCTTAAAAGACTTGAATGTTCAGTTGAAATTTTGGAGCTTGCTTTTTCCACCTATATATAATATATGTGTGTGTATGTGTATACACATACACACACATATATATATATCTATATTTCTGAAATGAATGAGATGGGTTGACAAAAGAAATTATGCTGGTAACTTTTGTAAAATCTTTTAATTCTAATACCTTGTGTTGGAACAATCCCATTGGTAACTCATATACTGCCAAGGGTTTGAAATATGGTTTTAACCAGCAGTTTATTTACCTCTCTCATTTTGGGAAGGGGAGGGAGCAATATTCATTAATCAAATAATTTAGAAAATGTTCAAAATTGGTGGTATTCCAAAACAAACAAAAAATCCCAAGTAAGTACCTCTTAAAACCATGAGAAAAATAAAGATGTGATTTCCAAATGACATTTCTAAGGCAGTTGTCTTCCTGTAAAAGTTCTCTTGCCAAGGAATCTCTCGTCTTTTACTCATTCTGTCCTGGAGGAGGGAATTGGGCTTAGAAAGATTCTTAAATGTTTCACTGTTCAGCAGAAAATAATCATTTTTACCTTTTGTGCGAGATATTTTACGTTTTAAAGATAATTTTGAAATGAGCACTACATAATGTCAATGTGAATGTAGGCCTTGGAAGCATCTTGCTCGGTGTTGAGCCTGGTTCTAAAAGCAATCTCCTGTGTAAAATGTGTGAATAGTTTGATAATTTGTATACATAATCAAGAGCATCTGATCAGCTGAACTCTGTGTTGGCTGCTGTATAGTACATGAACAAATGTCATGGGATAGAAAAATTACTTTGGATATTTAAAAGAAAAATAAATATATAGTCTATTTGTTTTGTAACAAGTTTCTGTAAATAAAATAATTTATACTATTTATAAGAAAAAGTTGTGCTTTGCTTCATGAAAAAGTTTAGTTTGTTGAACAAACATGTTACTAAACAAGGCAATAAAATTAGGACTTTTCAATAAATGAGGTTGGTTGCATGGAATATATTATATGTTTCTGCTTCATTATAAAATCCTTCGCTATTAAAGGAACACATTATCTGTATCGGTGCCTATGTGAACTAATTTCAGAGAATTGGATGTGGTCAAATTCTGTCACTGTCCCTTGGCATCACGAATCAGCCCAGTAGGATTGGAGCTTTCCATCCTACAGGGGGTTGGTACCTGCTTTTGAGCGGTGCCTCTGTTGGCTCTGCAGCAAAGGACCTTCTGTTACTTAAGGTTCACACTTTATATTATAATTTTCTAATCAGAGTAATGAGCAGCAGCTTTTACAGCCCCAGATGTGGTTGTTGAGTCGTGTTTCCTGGATTTTTTTCCTTCCAAAAAAGTGTCTTCTGTGTTTTAACAGAAGTTTGAAGATCCAGTGTGCGAATTCAGCAGGTTGAACACTCCTGCAGAGCTTTTCTCTGCATGTGACTTGGGACTCACGTGTCGTGGGCGACTTTGGAGCAGTTTGTAAAACCGGTAAAACTCCTCTTGGTGGGACAGGACTTCAGAGTGACACCTGTGGCAAAGCTTCCTTTATTCTGTCTCTATTTTGTTTTGGTTTAGGTTCTTTCCCCTCTTGTAACAAGTTTTTCTTAATATTTGGAATAAATGCTATGAGATATAAAAGGGGTTCAGACAACAGGCAAGTTCTGCTTTGTCTTTTTATAAGCACCTCTAGTAGTTCATTTACTTTTTGCATTACTGAGTATTTTTATTTTGTTTTTTTGTCTTGGCTTCTTGCAAATCCTTTTCCTTCCTAGTAGCAATTTCTACCACCTGTGCCATCCTGCATGAGCTGCTGGCACTGCAGCAGGTTGTGCTGAGCTGTACAAGTGACCACAGCCTGGAGCACAGGGGAGTTGGGTGTTTGTGCAGCTGAGCAGAGCTGTGCCTGGCATCGTGTTCAGGCAGGTTCGTGACTCGGAGTGCTTCAACAGTGAAGGAATAACTCTGCATTTTACTGCATTTAATACAGGGTTCAGTGTCCTCTAAAACTGGCAAGCTGAAGAACGGGAAAAAAGGTGCATGCACCCTGTGTAACCCTGAGCTCTCGGAGGTATCTTGGAGCTCTGTGGGATTGGAACATCCTCCCTCTACCTTTGCTGCATTTGGTGAAGTGCAGTGCCAGGGAACCCAGACCCTGGGGCAGAGCCGAGCTGCTCCGTGGGTTCTCTCTTCTGATGACTCGGTTCACTAAAGGGGTTAGTGATGAAAGATGCTGTCTGACCAGGTGCTGAAGTAGAACCCAGTAAGCACAGATGTTCCTGAACTGGGTGGAAAACAATTTCCTTCCCATCAGTGATTGTCTCATAGGAAAATACTCCAGTTTATATTCGGGACAGTTACTTGGTGATGTAGGATGAAAGCCCGGGATCAGAGGTTCCCTGTGTGTAGGGTTTGTGCATTTGTGCATCTTGTCAGTGCCCTTTGCATTTAGTATAAATGCTGGGGAGATGTGTCCTGGGAGCCTGAAGGTGTTGGCTTTCCCCTGGTGGAGCAGTGTTGGGCTCAAAGGCTACAACCTGACTTCGGCAGAAAATCTGACCCTCGTTCTGCCCGTGCAGCTCTGGATGAGGGGTGGGAAGTTGGCTGGGTGCCCTCAGGCTCTCTGAAGGCTGGAGCGTGGGTGCCTTGTTTATGAGGACAACCAAAACAACCGAAAGGAGGGCTTGCCACTGGCTTTATTAAAATGCAAATTCCTGTTGGTTCATTATTATCACGTTCTGCTTCAACAAATAATCAAACACACGTGGCTTGTAGGATCCACCATGAGACTTTTTATTTTGACTGGATGCTTTTTTCAGTGCTTTAGCTCAGAGCTGTGTTAGCCGCTGGATTAGTTCCTAACAAGCAGCATGGGAGCTTTGTCATGGAAAAGTGGCATATGCTTGGGTTTTTTCTGACCCAACAAACTTCAGGGGAATCTCAAAAACCTTTAGGGAAGTTGTTCAAACTAATGTGGATTGAAACTTTATTGCCAAGGAGAAAAAATGGCCTGAGAAATGCAGTAAAAAAGTTTTGTCTAAGCTTATGAGAAATAGCAGGTGTTGATATTTGTGCCCAAATTGATACAAAAGTTTTATTCAGCATCAGCAGGGATTGTGTTGCTGCTTGGATTTGGTGTTTTCTGACAGTGCTGGAAGTATTTTGTCCTCCATTTTGTAGTTGAGGTCCCTTCACTCGAGTCCTTTCCTGTCCATGACAGGTGACTTTTTCCTAAAGCGAGTGCCTTGTCCCTTGCCTGCAAGGCTGGACCTTGAGCTCTGGAGCCCAGTGTTCAGTGAGAGAAGCATAGGAGGTGTTGGCAGGTGAGCCAGAAACTGCACAGAAACTTGCACAGAAACTGTATTTCAACTGTTTTGTAGCAGAGCTTTACTAACAAGTCCTAAACCACCCCATCTCCTGCCCTTTACACCTGCTTTCCCACCATTAGCACAGGGAGTGAATTGCAGAGAGAGGTTCAGGCTGTGGCTTGAAATCTGTCTGGTTCTGGCTTACCTTGTAGAAACGGTGAAGTCAGCCTTGCAAAGCGAAATTGGAGAAGGGCATTAGCTCAATGAATTGCCCAAGCTTAAATTACAAGAGAGAATGTACAACTTTGGCATGTGGACTATAAATCCATGGAAAGGTGTCAAAAGCCAGGCAAGAACACCTGTGTCTGGAGTGCTGCTCACAATCAGAGTTAAATAAAAGGAAATCATGAGATCAGATAAACGGAAGATAAAACTAACATGACCACGGGACAGTAAAAATTAACTTGAAATTACTTCAGGAAGTAGAAATTCTAATGCTTCTGATTTGACATGGAGATGGAAGAAGGTGGTTAATTGAATAGACAAGATTATGCCCTTGATCAGCTCAAGGCTTGACCACCCTGCACCCCTCAGCATTCCTACTCTTTGGAAAACCTGTGTATCAGATTGCTTTTTTTTTTTCCAGGAGAACAATGTGAACAGCTGCTCTGGCTAAACTGTGTGCCTCCAGCTGTGGGCTTCAGGAGGTGTTGCCTTTCACCTTTCCCAGAATTTTATCCCACCACTATTTGGCATGGCTGAGAAGCTGAACTGCTGCACAAAGCCTTAAAAGGTTCAGCTAAAATTGTTGTGACTCTTTCCTGCCAGGCCTTGGCACAAAAATCTTTGCCTAGAAGATCTCCAGGCTCTTCCCGGATCCTCTTTCGCAGGATGTAGGCTGAGATCAGGAAATCTGTGAGACAAATTGGGATCTTTAAAGAGGGATCTTTGCTGTGGTAGAATTGTGCACTTCTGTTTGGAACATTATTTTTCACCCACCTGAGCAGAGAACACCAGATTCTGAAATGCTTTGCTCCCACAGGATGATAGCCACGGTTAGGACAAAATGGTTGATAGCTCTGCAAGTATCTTAGAGCACTAAAACTCTTTAGCAATGCTTTTATTTTCCACAGAGAGATTTCCCTTTTTTTTCTGCTGCTCTTACCTACTCCAAAAGAGCAGCAAGATTTCTCTGGAATGCATGAAGCCGCTGTTAGCCTAATTTTCTTGAGTAGGTTTCTGTTCTCTTTACCTTACAGTTAAAAAAATACATGGTAATGCATATGCTGAATGGAAGCTCTGATGTAGTTAATTAAGGCCAGTTCATGTATAAATATGCTGGAAAGGAAAATTTATTTGTGCACTAAACAGAAATTCCTCAATTCAGTGAAGACATGAAGACAGTACGGTTTTCTGATAGGCTTCACACCTGCACCTATGGAAGGTGGAAAAGATGTTCCCAAAAGTCAGACTGATTAAAGTCTTCCTAGCTAGCTCTACCTATCTGGCATGTAACAGATCTAGAAAAACAAGAGAGGTTATTGCAGGCCTGAAAAGTCTGGCTACTGGGTTTTATCAATTAAAACTTTATAGGAAACGGTATGTGTGTGAACACACAAAACAGACTCATAGCTGACCACGTGGTAAACTAGAGTTCTTGTTTATTACTCTGCCTATTCTGAAGAAAGATCAGAATTTTCATCTAATCAGTACTGTCTGAAATTTAAATCTTTAAGCTCTGGCTAAATAGCTGCTTCTTGGAGGGGGAAACAACCAAAACAGCTTCCAGTAAGTAGTAAAAGAAAACCAAAAATCATGAGGTTGTATTTTGGGTTTCAGAACAGTTCATCAAAGAACAGTAATGGCCCCTCAGCACCAAGGGGTCCAACCTCGGGCAGGCAGCAGTGATTTGAGGACAGGAGACCCTCTAAGATCTTGCAGTGGGAGGGGTGGGCAGGGGAAATTCCATACTGTCCCGTCTGTGGCACAGCAGCTTCCAAATGCTTGGATTGCTCTTTGGGTACATCTACCTGCTGGGGTTCCTTCCAGCACTGAAGTTGCAATGCATACAGGCTGTAAATGGGTTCTGTTCCAAATGCAGTGGCATCAAAAGCTCACAGAACTCACTCACAGACCTTCTTTGGAAAGATGGAAAAAGCCCCTAAAGGCAGGCAGCAGGGTAAACAGCTGCTGCTGGAGGCTCTGCCATGCCAGGAACCATGTGTCATCAGCATGGCAGCAGCCTAGTGAGACATTCATTCCTCAGCAGCTGTGGAGAAAGGAACTGTAACCCCTGCAGTACCTGATCAGTTCTGTCAAACTGCAGTAGTCCCTTGCGCAGCTCCCACCATCACTGACATCTGCAAATCTAACTCAGGCAATAATTACAGATGTAATGCTTTGCTGACATGCTGACTTCCTTTTCAACAGTTAGCAAAAAAATAAAGAGAGAGGCTACTTCTGTTATAGGTGTTCCCAAAGTTTTAGTCCCGCAGTTCCTGTGGTTATATTATTGCTTCACCCCAATAACTTGCATCCTTATTCCTTAAGCTGTAATCCCTTCATTGCAAGACTCTGTCCTGTCTGGACAGTGTGCACTCTTCACTAAAATTTCTGGCCACTTTACTATTATGCAACTGACTGTTTTCACCTCTGATTCAAATACAAAAGTCTTAAAAAAGCAAGCATAAAATGGCCACGAATTCTTTATGTTCACAGGTCGTGAGCCTGCTTTGCTGTTCAATATTGAACACTGCATACACAGGCAAGGAAAGGAACAAAGTCTATTACAAGAGATCACCAATGGTATCATACATTTAATAAATGAACTGGGTTCCATACACCAGAACAGAACAGTGTGTACATAATGAAATGGAAAGTAAAAACACTACCTTCCTTGCTAGCTTTTTTCCCTACAATATACCAAGTTATATAATATATTTATAGGTTACTTCCAAAATGTTTTAAACATCTAAATTTTGCATTCCCTTGCGTTAAAAAAATTACATATTAATTACTCGGGAAAGTTTCTGAATTCTGTTTAGCAGCAAATCTCCTTTCTTGATGGTTTCTTGGTACTGCCAATTCTTGCTATCAGGCCTAGGAATCATAGGGGGAAAAAAAAGGAGTTAGAACTAAGAATATGATTTATAACAAGGCATTAAACATTTCTGTAGTAAATGTCATCAAAATATATAGAATTCATCTGGTCTGACAAAAATAACCTCTAGGAATTTTTACATACCTGTTCGTTTCTACAATCTCGTTTACTTTGTCTATTTTGCAGTGCAATCGCCCAGCTGCAATAAATCTTGAAAGCTCCCTAAAGAAAAAAAAAGTTGGTTAAATCCTGTTTCACCAGGGACTTGCAGACTTAAGAGCACTGAAACTGCTGCTGTATTTCTGAAGCAACAGCTTATGGATCTCCATAAGGCATCTTATGCATCCTCATCTTATTAAGGCTTGGACATCGCACCCAAAAATAATCATTTTAGTGACCTGAACACAAAACCTCTTTATTCTTTATTCTCAGGCCAAAGTGTTGTACTTGAGTTAGTGAAACTTATCACTGAGCTTTCTATCAACTACTCTTCAAATCCAAAGGCAGCAGTCATGCAGCATGCCTGTTTGGAATTTATCCTGAGGTAAGTATCATCATGCCAGTCAATTAATTAGAAAAGTATCACAATAGTATTTAATTTTTTAAATGCTTCTTAACGTTTTATTATTATTGTGTTGTTTAATCAACTGGTGGTCTAGAGCACTGATGGTAGAAGGAAATGTTCCTGTGCTCAACAGTAAGACAAGTTACAACTCACAATAAATTACTGGAAAGCATAAGAATTAGTATGACTTTAAAAAAATTACCTTTGAATTGAACGGTATTTGGTTTCTCTTGAAACACTTATTAATTTCTGAATATTTCAAGCAGTTTCATATTTCTGTAAGTTTTCTATGTTAGAAAATCTGAAACCTCTCTGAAACAAGAATAACTCTTGTGAAGGCATTTGAAATAATGTGCTTCATGCACACAGAGTAAAAGTCAGTTTCTCACTTCACTCACTACTTAGTTCTTATCACAATCTAAATCTGTTGATTTTATTCTAGAAAATATTTTCAAATTGGGACTGCAGGGTATGTTTGATTTAAGGGAAAAACATCAGATCCTGTCCACATAAAAGAAACCAAGCAAAATGAGAGAGCGAGACTGGCAGAGTACAAAAAATGTGCAGATCCCCGAAATTGGAACAGCTCAATTTTTGCCTAATTGTGAACTAAGCTATCCTCTAAAATCTAAAGTTTCATAGCACATGAAGGTCAATAAATTCAGCAATATAAAGAACAAAGTAATTAATAAAATACCAGCTTCTCACACTCTTCCGCAGAAGAATAACTTGGCATATTTAGAATACAAGTGAACAAAGAGTTTTGCTCATAATGAGATCATCATAAATATTTAAAAAGTATAAAGGGAGATCTCTATGAACTGAAAAAAACAAAGAACTTACTGATCTATGAATTCTACACTGACTCCAAAGGCTTCTGCCATGTACCCCAACGTCAAGGACCGGTAGGACTCAAGGAGCTGGCTGTAGGCGTGGATCCGCATTTCCCGCACGTAGTATCGGTAGTGAGGTGCAAACAGCCAGTCTTTCTTCATCTCCTGCTCTACAATTGCTGAAAAGAAAAAAAAGAAGATGCAAAATTTTTTTAAAAGTCAGTAATTTCTAAGAAATGTCAAATATCAGTTATGTAAATAAAACACATGGCACCAGTTAATAAGTAATAGGCGTGACCATAACTACATTGTAGTCTTGCACTCCTCAAGATATGAAGGGATTCTGCACTAAAGAGAAATAAATTCACGTAATCTGTACCAGTTCTGGAACCAGGAGCAGTAAGAACATGCAAACAATATTGTGGCAGAGCTAATGAGAGGCTGTAATCAGCACAGCATCCTTCTTTCAGGGGTGAGAGGGACCACCTCGCTGAAGGCAAGAGCTGGATCTTCTGCCCGCCGGAGCAGCCTGGAGCTGGGTAACAAGCAGAACTCGGTATGTAACTACGATTTCCAGGCACTGAAGTAATTTTTTTCCCTGACATCAGTTCTCATCTTGGGATGATGCTGGCAAAAGGAAGATGCTACCCTTTAACTCAGTCTCATCAGGCCTAGTCTTCCACAAAATCAAGGGTTCTTCCTTGCTTTTCCTACATAGCTTATCTTCTTGTATTCTAAATCTCACAGAAGAAAAACAAGCAGTCTGAGAACTGGCAAGAATGAGGGTTGTCTGAAAAGCTCTTCTTTGGTGTCACCCTTTTAGACAGAAACCAGAGCAGAATGCCAATGAGAACAACACTGAAAAATTTCTATGTAATGTCTTGTACAGGTTGAGATTTGAGGGCCTTTAGACTACAACTCCTATGGGTTCTTATGAAGATAAAACCTTTCAAAGCTTTCCTGATCTGGCTCTTCAGGTAAGATGGTGTTTCACAGCCATTTTCAAAATGCTTCTTCACCTAATCAGATGTGACCTTTTGCAAGGCTCATTGGATGAGAAATTTGTCTTTGTTTGTTTGAAAAATCAAAGCAGAAAATTTTAGATCGCTGTTAAGCACAATCTCTATAGTTTGTTTTTTCTGCACATAGCTCTAGTTCTAGACTGTAGCTACTCCACAAAAGTTGTGTATGATCTGAAACAAATAACTGGAACACCTGAAACAGTGTTGTAGGACATAATCCAGCCTTACCTAGCGACTGGAAAAAGGCTGCGTAACGACATTCGTAAAGAGAGAAGAGATACTGCCGTACAGCTGGCAAACTGTGCAAGGCTTCCAGGATCTCTGCTCCTTTAATCACCTGAAAGCAAACACACATCTTTAACCACCATCCCTTTCAGCCTCGACATGAACAGGTTAAGGAAAGGCTCTGTCAGTTTGCACCAGTGTTTCCACGTGCTTTCCTTACCTTCTCCCTCAGGTCAGGCCTGTCCAGGGCAATCATGCTGACATACACAGTGTATGTTACAAAGGTTTTGTAATCCATCAGTTCATAGGATGTAAACGTGGAAACTGTATCAAGGAAGAGCTCTGCTGCTTGTTTAAAGTCTCGAATGGCTACACAGTAAAGGCCCTGGTACACCTTGAGACGGTTTCTTCTGTCCCAGTCTCCTCCTTCTTCTATTAGACTTAAAATAGAACAAAGAATATTTACTTATGTAAACGTGTCATGTAGTAAATTATATGAAACAAGTACAAATCAACTGTTACCATGAGATTAGAGAAAGAATAACTTGGTTTATGTTACAGCTTGTTGAAACAGCGCAGGTTTTGTACATCTGTTGGTGTAGGAAAGTGGCTTCCTTGGGACAGCAGAGGCCAGAGGCTTTTACACAGTGCAAGTTTCAGCTGAAATGAGAAGTTTACAACCTCCTCAGCTGTAACAAGAGTCTCTGTGGATGTGTAGGTAAATATTACTGTCAGTCTGGACTGTGGCAACAGATCTCCACTGCCTTTGCTGCTAAAATCAAAGCTGTCCAACCAGCAGCATAGAAAACATTACAAGCTGCCACTTTTTAACAATCAGCGCAAAATTGGTGCGACTGTAAGAAGGGCATGGGTGAGACAAAACTGCTGAGAAGGCAACAAGGGAAGTGGCAACCTCCTCGGCCCTGGTGTCTCAGGGCAGCAGCAGAGAGACTGGAACCACAGCTTGCTACAAGGAGTGCTGAGGTTCAAAACGTTGGGAGCACAGAGACACTGAAGCTAGCAGTGGGAACACGGGAAGGACAGTGGCACCAAAACACACCATGCCCCTCTTGCTTCTAGAGGAAAAGCTCCCTCTTCACAGAGCCAGCTGGGTGCCACTGGGAGCAGCTGGACCCAGCTGGCAGAGGCATGGTCCAGTCACACCCAAAGTGGGAGCAGGAGCTGGGGTACAAATACAAATTGAGCCAGCTGCTAGAAAACAGCTACCACAAAATTTTAACCTTTCTTTTCTCTTCCCCCCCACTAAAAAAAAATCCAGGGGTAGGAAGTGCTCTAAAACAAGGTAAACACCCACCCATCACTTTGATTCTCTCTCACAACCAGTCCCAGTCATTTCTGGACAGAAAGGTATTTATGTTCCATTTCTTTTGTTATTTCAAAAGTGCTTTAGTGCACTCAGACAACCCAAGCAGTACCTTTTTGCCTTTTCAATGTTCCGTGTGATGAGGTCATTGTCCATATAAAACAAGCCAATCCTTAGCAGATAGAACACAATATCCAGACGATGTCCCAGGGCCACAGTTTTGTCGTAAGTCTTGCGGAACGCAGTCAGAGCTCCCTCCTGGCAAAATAGTATTTTCTGCTGTAAGAATATTAAAAGCACCCAGAACATTCACAAAATACCTGTTGTAAGAACATGTGTTGTCACCCACTGGTAGTTGTGACTTTCACATTATACATTCTGAATAATCTTAACATATCCAAGTTAAATCAAGTTAGTAAAGCTGTTCCTCATGTATCTTTTAAAGCTAAACACTATGGAAATCTACTCTGTAACTTGAAATTCAGCAGCACGATCTAAATAGCTTGGAAAAGTCTAACGGCGCAAGGAAAGTGAATAATGGTATCTGCAAACCTTTCCCCTTGTCAAGAAAAAAGATGTTTTCTTTCAAGGAGTGATTTTTTTCTAGATAATTTAAATTTCAGTAAGACCCTCCCCTATCTGACAGCCATGTGTGAGCTGTGCCATAGAGAAAACCCTCTGCAAGTCCCCCAGTGCTCACTGGGAGCTGCTCAGCTAACAGGGTTCCCATGCAGTGTGTTTTACGAGTCCATAAAGCCTCTGCTGTCACCAACCTTGTCCCCAATCCTGCAAAGGTACTCCGCCTTGGCCATCATTGCATCCCGGATTTCGCTCTCCCCCAAGATCTTTTCCGCATCCTCTAATTCGTTGTCAAGACGTTTCAGTTCCTCCTCATTGGCTTTCTTCATTTTGTTCAGCAGATCCATGTCCATCTGCCACTCCAGAGACTTGCACAGGGCTTCATAGTATGGAGCCATGTCTAAAAGAGAAGCAGCAAGGGTTCTGCTGTTCACTGCTGCAACAAGAGTGTGTTTCTTCCTAGAAGGACAATGTCACTGTCAATGCCAGAGAGGCCCCTTTCTATGACCAGGTACCTGCTGAATCTAGACACAGCACAGCCACTGTTTCTGCAGGCCTTGCCCCTCATGCTTCCTTTCACTGATCCTTTTTCATCACTGCTCTTTACATTGCTCCCATTTGCACTTTCTGTACCTTGCACTGGGGTGGCCTCACCTCGAGTTCTGGGTGCAGTTTTGGGCACCACAATATCAGCAAAATATTAAGCAGTTAGAGAGCATCCTAAGGAGGGACATGAAGATGATGAAGGGTCTGGAGGGGATGTATAAGGAGCAGCTGACGTCACTTGGTGTGTTCAGCCTAGAGAAGAGGAGACTGAGGGGAGACCCCTCACAGCTGTCTAAAACTTCCTCATGAGGCAAAGTGGAAGGTCAGGTGCTGATCTCTGCTCTCTGGAAATCAGTGACAGGACCCAAGTAAACAGCAGGGAGCTGTGTCAGGGGAGGTTTAGGTTGGATATCAGGAAAGAGTTCTTCCCCCAGAGGGTGGTCAGGCACTGAACAGGCTCCCCAGGGCAGTGGTCACAGCACCAGCCTGACAGAGCTCATGGAGCACTTGGACAACGCTCTCAGGCAGAGTGGGATTGCCCTGTGCAGGACCAAGAGTTGGGCTTTGATGATCCTTGTGGGTCCCTTCCAGCTCACGATGTTCTGTGATTCTCTTTATCCCACTGTGAGCAGAGCAGCCCGTGGTGCTCAGCTCGCAGCTCTTACAGCCCCCAGTGCTCGGAGCTGGGGACAGGGCACGGCACCGGTCCGTCCAACCCTCGTCCACGGCCCGGGGGAGTCAGTCGCAGGGGCAGAGAGATGCCGAACTGCGGGGGAACGTGTACACAACCCCCTGCCCCGGGATCGATGACCACAGACAGTGGCTGCCCGACAGACACACGGTCGGAGCCGGGGGCCGGCGGACGGACAGACAGACAGACAGACACCCCCCCGCACGGAGCCTCCCCCAGGCCCCACTCACTGTGCAGCCGCACCGCCGCCATCAGCTCGTCGCGCGCGGCGGGGTCGGGCGCGCGGGGCCGCAGGCTGAGCAGGAAGCGGAGCTGGGCAATGCGGAGGTCGGGGTTCTTGGGCAGCCCCTCCTCCTCCAGGTTCTCCAGCGGCATGGCGGTGGCGGCGGTGGCGGGACGCGGGGCCGGGGCTCGGCAGGACGGGCGGCTCTCGGCGGTGGGAGGGCGGCGCGGCGCAGTGACTCAGCCGCGACCGGCGGAAGCGGCCTCCCGCTTCCGCCGCGCACCGCCCCCTAGCGGCCCGGA